>JASANA010012397.1:0-28741 GCA_030248095.1 Ptycholaimellus sp. GST1_10 | reverse complement strand
AAAGTATGAGGAGCAAAATCTTAAAGTAATGAAAGCTGTCCTATTCATTTTCTCCAGCTCAATGTTCAAAGCTTCTTCAGCTCTACTCACCCTGTGCATTGCCGTGATGACGGATGTGCGTAGCTTGCAGCTCAGATTGGAAGAGATGGGTCGCCTTCCTGGCCTGTTTTCAAAGTACACGAATGAGCCTATCGATGCAAACAGTACTATCAAGGAATGGCCTGGCCAAAGCTGCAAGCTTACATCCTGCGGGAGTGATCTCGCCCACTTGCCACCGTTCAGACGCTGCCCTTTTCTTAACGCCACATCCACTCCACTGCTGCTGTCTGACAACAGGCACATTCTCTGATTTTGCTAGGTAGGGCAACTGGGCAAGATTGGCAAAAAAGTTGAGGCGCCAAAAACTAAGCTGGACGACACAATCATCGGGGGAGGCAGGCAAAGTGGACTCTAGCCGGAGCCTCTCGATAGTCAACGCTGGGCACGTCATCGCTGTCATCGATCAACACCTGACAGAGCACGTCAGTCACAGCTCCAGCCGTCCGCTGCGCAATGTCGGCCTGCCTCGACTGGAGCGCCCCCGCCTTCAGATGCCATCTATTTCAGCCACAGCTCCTGCTTCTTCAGCTTGTCTAGCCTTGTACAAGGATGTTGCAATGCTGGTGCGCAGCTTGTTGAGAATCGAGGCGATATGGGCCGTTGTCCGGCCCTTTCTACAAGCACCCGAATCAGCCGATACTTTCGCTCCCGCAGGCCTTCATCGCCAGTGCCAGGTGTGATTAGCATGGGGCAGCGCAGAAGCAGGTCTCTCGCATGCCCTCAAACAAGGCATTTGGATTTAACAAAGCTGGAATGAGCTTGTTGGAGGCGGCAAAGATGAAGAACCAGGTTCAGGACGGCCCCGTGTCGCGCAGATAGGAACTGAGGTCTCCGTCTGCTCTGGGAAGGGAAGTCTGACTGACTGGGATAGAGCGAGGCTGGGAAGAATAGAGGCTGCCACTTTTGAGGGGCGCGAGGACGCTGGCTTACAGCTCCACCTTCGGCGAAGTCTTTCCAAAAGTATCAGTTAACCTCGGGGCAGCGCAGAAGCAGATCTCTCGCATGCCATCTAACAGCGCATTTCATTTCTGGAATGAACCATTTCTAACTATCTTTCAGATCAGAACTTTCGCGTTCAAGGCGTATAGGTTGAAGATAGATAAAGATTTCAGGCCTAAGGTGAATCACTAAATTCGAACGCAGAAGGAATGCAGCAAGTCCGATATTACTTGCAAACGTAAGGAAAGGAAAGATGAAATGGCTTCAGTTCAACAGCACTTGATGGCGGATAAGCATACATGACATTTTTAGCATCGGAAATTTGGAAAGGGTTGGGGCAGACAAGGCCAAGGTGAATATTTGAGTGGGATTGTGAGAGGCGGTGCTATTTTAGAGGCTTTGCAGCAACGGTTTTGACTGACTCTGAGGTCAAAACAAGCCAGCGGAGAGTAGAAGGCACGAGAAATGCCAACATCTTCCGCAAATAAAAATTTTCGTATCAACACAACATTTGAATGCGTTAAATTACTAGAAAAATGCTAGTCTCCTCTGCTTGTACATCTCTGAAACAACAAGCGTCCCAGTGAAACTAAATGCGTAGTGGCTCGAGTTGAGGCTGCCTTTCCTTTGCTACAGGGCGCATTTCAAAGACGCGCCTAGAAATTGCTCTAGGCCTGAACGGCTGACCTACCAATGCTGCCGACCTACGGTAGCCGGCTGGCGACTAGTGTGGAGTGAGTGATGGGAGGGGGCTGCGCATGAAGTGAGGCCGGGCAAACTGTGCAGGGGGCACGTGGGAGTGGCCAACTGAGAGTGCCGCGTCACGAGGGCCGCCATGTCCGACATCGACCTGGATCTGGACCTCGTGGAGGATGAGGCGGAGGCCAAGCAGGAGAGCTCTGAGGAGGACCAGAGCTGGTACCTCCGCTCCAAGAAATTAGAAGTGGGGTGAGACATAAGAGAAATCACTGGCAGGATCCTGCTGCTGGAGGATGAGCTGGAGCGGGGCTGCGACTTCTCCAGGATCAAGAAGATTGCCGGCAACCGACCTCTTATCTCCGACGTACGCGTCAAGGCCTGGATGGTTCCATTCTAGCTTCCATTGACAGAACAGAGTCGACTCATGCTGACAATCCGTCCTGAAGGTTTTGCTGGAGTGGCCAACAAAGGCGACCCATTTGCCGCCGACTGGGATGGCGTCTACAACCTCCCCTACCAGGCCCTGCTTCGGAAGGAGGCTCATCGGATTGTCGGTGAGTCTAGAAACTAGAAATTTGACCTTCATTCAGTAAATGATGACACCCATATGCGGTCTCTCAGAGGAAGGCCATGCCAAGACACTGGCGCAAGCCTACACGGCAGGTAGTTGAGCTTTCTAAATATGCTCTTTCCAATCCTCTCAAGGCTTTTCCAGCACCCCCTTTGGCCTTCATAGGAGGGCCTGGCCTTTTCAGTTGCACTCTTGTCCTGGCATGGTCTTCAGAAGAAATACAGAGAGGGAAAAAGGAGGATTGGTTGCAGAAGGCCTGGGCAACTCGGAGGGGGATCGATTGGCCCTGGTGAGTGACCTGGAGGATGTGCTGACGCTGTACTGCAAGAGTAGAGAGATCGTGGAGCTGGAGGAAGGCAATGGGTGGGCAGATATCATCCAACTGCTGCTCGTCCTCAAGCTCTCCAAGGCCCAGCTCTACAACACCTTCTTCTCCTTCACCACCAAGTACATTCCCAGGTGGAACCTTTTCTTCATTTTTTGCCTCATGTCTTCCCATTTGTGGCATGCGCAGTTGAAGTGAACTTTGTGTCCCAGTCCATGTCTCCCCCTCAACCAATGAAACCAATTTTGTTGCGTCAGTTTGCATGAAGTGTCCAGCGTTTGTAGCATTCGCAATTCGTTCAAGTAAGTTCCAAGCCCCCCAGGTGACAGCATGAGTAGTCTAACTGCCAGCAATACCCAAACTGAGCGCTAACCTGGTGAAGGGGAAACAAGGACAAAAACGAAGCGATCGATAAATGCAATCACATGAAAGAGGCAATTGCAGGGGCTGCATTAAAGATGGCCGAGCATTCGATCTATTCCGCCTCCTCCTGCTTTACCACGATCCCCAGCTCTGCTCCATCCTGGACACGCACAAGATCACGCCTGACCTTTACGCGGACAAATGGGTGCGACAAACTCGAATCAAAAAAATCGTTCAAAAATTTTTGCCAAAACTCTTATTCATTGCAGTTCACGACACTCTTCTCCTCAGTCTGCAGTCTAGAGGTGGGCCTGCGAATGTGGGACGTCTATTTGCAGCAGGTGAGAGCTGAATTTTTGGATGTTTTTGATAATTTTTGCTATCTTTAATTCCTGTTCAACATTTTCAAAAACAATTTAAAAAAATTAAAAAATAATTTAATTTCATTTATTTTATTTTTCACAATTCACTTTTGCTCAATTGTAGGCGGACCCATTCCTGCTCTTCTTCCTCGCCCTCGTTTTGCTCATCAACGCCAAGGAGCTCATCCAGGAGTACCACCAGGCCCAGACCCAGGCCAAAACGGAGGAGAGCCAGCCTCCTTCCGGTTTTCCCCCTCAATGCTCCATCCCAATCTCAAAAAGTGCAACACTTGTAGGCGAGAAGTCGGAAAACTCGCGCCAGGAGCTGATCGAGAAGATTCAAAGCCTGCCCAGCCAGCTATCACCGGAGGACATCGACGACTTCTGCCAACTGGCCGCCCTCTACTCCACCAAGACTCCGCAGAGCTTTCGCAGAGTCCCCAATCCTTTCCTTTCCTGGCCCCAATGGTTTTCTGGAGGCCCTTGCAGGACTACCATGGGCCGCTGTTCGGCAGCAACCTGGCCGAGGCCTTCGAGAACGTGAACGTGCACTCCCTCATGTGCCTCCCCGTCAGCGTCCAGGAGCTCCTCCAGTCCAACAAACTCTCGGAGGTTCCTCCTCCCTTCTCTGTCTTAGTTTCGAATGCCCTGTGTCTGCTTCTAAAAGGGGGGCTTCAGAGGGACCAGTTTATTCATGGGTACAGGAAGGGTGATGGGTAGACAGGTGTCAAGGTTGTGTGTGGGGGGGAGGATCAGGCTAGGCCAAGAATGGGGTCCTCCTGGGAGTCCTGCTGGGACTGCTGGCTCTTCTGTGGGCGGAACGTGAGGCGATAGGTGGGGATGCAGAGCTTTACGCAGCTCCCGTCCTTCCGCTTGCCTGGCAGACAGAGAGAGGCTGGGGATGAGGGGAGGAATAGAAGCAAAACCGATGATGACGCGACGTGTTTGCGGCGGACAGCGGCAGCTGGCGGCCACGGAGCGCTTGCTCCAGGCCAGGCTCCCGGTAGGGCTCCAGTCCTCCTGCAGTTCACGACATTCTTGGTGGGGAAGGTTATTTGAGATAGGATAGAGACAAAATATTTGTCGATGGATAATTGAGTGCCAAAATTCCAAGCCTAAAGTCTATTAAACTTTTGTTTTTAGAATAATATTTAATAATAAGGCAAATGCAGATTAGGTCTAAAAGCTAGTTTTTGCGTCCATATTTAATCGTGAAACACCAAGTACTCTAGTTTATCGAGCATGATCTAGCAGAGCAAGTGGGGCAAAGAAAAGGAATGATGCAAGATTGTAAGTAGAACATCGTCCAGCATGTAGGGTGGAGGGAGGAAGATGGAGGCTGCTGCTGACAGCACGCATGTACTGGCTATGAACAGTGTCCAGCCGTTCATCTTCTTCTCAACTATTGCACCTATTTTTCTTAAAAATTTGCTAAAGTCAGCTTTTAAAAAATCAGGACCTCGCAAAAATGGGATAAACAAGTATATGGCGCAAAGCGCAATAGGTGACCGCGGAGCGCTTACACATTCACATGTAGCAAAATCCAAAAACTAAGGAAAATTCCTGCTGTGAGGGTGAACATTGCATCTCAAAAGGAAAAGTCTGTGGATTCTCAACCATTTTCGAAAGTAAGCACAGATTTGGAATCGTTATATACGACTTGTGAACAAAAAAACTCAAGTTGTCTGTTCAATTATCAGCCGTTCAGCTGTTACTAATGCATGAAAGTTTGTCACTCAAGAGGGCAAGTCTGTGGTTTCTTAACCATTTTTAAAAGTAAGCACAGATTTGGAATCGTTATATGCGACTTGTGAACAAAACAAGTATATGGCGCAAAGCGCAATAGGTGACCGCGGAGCACATCCTTTATATGATACTTTGTAACTCAAAAATCAAGTCTGTGGTTTCTCAACCAATTTCAAAAGTAAGCAAAGACTTAGAATCGACATATAAGACTAGTGAACAAAAAAATCAACTCTTCTGTGCAATTCTCAAGACTTCAGGTACTACAGTGCAAAAACCGCATATTGCAATTTTCCAACTTTCTACCCAGAAAAGTAATGTTTTAAATGCTTCGGGACCAGTTCCACCCCTCCAGATATTCTTAAAATTTAATTACCTTTAAGCAAAAAAAAAGTTTGTCCAAATCCATTGAGAATTCGCCATTTCTCAACATACCCCATTTTTTAAAATTTCTACCCAAAAAAGTTATGTTTCTTATGCTCCGGGACCAGTTCCACCCCTCCAGATCTTCCTAAAATGTTATTACCATTAAGCAAAAAAAAAGTTTGTCCAAATCCGTTGAGAATTCGCCATTTCTCAACATACCCCATTATTCAAACTTTCTACCCAAAAAAGTAATGTTTCAAATGCTCCGGGATCAGTTCCACCTCTCCAGATCTTCCTAAAATGTTATTACCTTTCAGCAAAAAAAAAGTTTGTCCAAATCCGTTGAGAATCCGCCATTTCTCAACATACCCCATTTTTCAAAAGTTCTACCCAAAAAAGTAATGTTTCAAATGCTCCGGGATCAGTTCCACCCCGTCAGATCTTCCTAAAATATTACCTTACAGGGAAAAAAAAGTTTGTCAAAATCCGTTGAGAATTGAGCATTTTACAGCATACCCCATTTTTCAACCTTTCTACCCAAAAAAGTAATGTTTCAAATGCTCAAATTCCGGGTATACCCCTCCAGATCTTCCTAAAATAACATTACCTTTCAGGAAAAAAAAAGTTTGTCCCAATCCGTTGAGAAAAACTTAAGTTGTCTGTTCAATTATAAGCCGTTCAGCTGCTATTAATTATTGATGCTATTGGCATGCATGAAAGTTTGTCACTCAAGAGGGCAAGTCTGTGGTTTCTCAACCATTTTCAAAAGTAAGCACAGATTTGGAATTGCTATATGCGATTTGTGGACAAAAAAACTCGTGTTCTGTTCAATTATCAGCCGTTCAGCTGCTACTAATTATTGATGCTATTGTCATGCGTGAAAGTTTGTCACTCAAGAGGGCAAGTCTGTGGTTTCTCAACCATTTTCAAAAGTAAGCACATATTTGGAATTGTTATATACAACTTGTGAACAAAAAACTCAAGTTGTCTGTGCAATTCTCAAGATTACAGGTGCTACAGCGCAAAAACTATATATTGCAATGTTTAAACCTTTCTACCCAAAAAAATAATGTTTCAAATGCTCGGAAACCGGGTCTACCCCTCCAGATCTTCCTAAAATTGCATTACCTTTCAGGAAAAAAAAAGTTTGTCCCAATCCGTTGAGAATTCGCCCGTGGACAGCATTTCCAGACATATATATATATATATATATATATATATATATATATATATATATATATATATATATATATATATATATATATATATATATATATATATATCAGGACAAAAGTTTAGTAACCTCTATAGACCGCGGAGCGGCCCTTTGGGCCGCTCCGCGGTCAAAAATTACCAGTGAGTTTAGTTTGTTTAGGTTTAAAATAAGTTTGCAGTTCGCTTTAGTTAGACACTTGCTCAGCTTACTTTACAGTTGGAATGACTCAGTTGGACGGAATAAGAAAAGGGCCGAATTTATGGGCATATGGAAAACAAAATGAGACACTAAAGGGTGCATACACGGTCAGCTTGAATCAAAGCTAGGTTAAAGCGGAAGTGGCCTTTGCTTTTAAGACAGGCACTGTCTCTGTGATTTCCTTCCCCACCCACTCTCATGCCAGACCTTTTCAAGCATTCACCTGAATCTTACTGTCTCAAGCATTCACCTTAAACTTGTCTCAAGCAATCAAGCAGCAGGGTAGAGAGGAAACAACACAGCAAAAAACTAAGCTCTCAATTTATCCCAAATAAAAAGCGTCCTAATTCCAGGAAGGCATCCACTACTTCGTGGTGGACACGCGGCCTATGAGCCAATACGTCAACGGACACTTCCCCGGCGCATTCAACTTGGACGCCTCTTTAGTTAGCATTTATTGCCCTAGCAGCGTATGCCGCCTACACACGAGCACCTGTCATTCCCTCCTATGCTATAGCCCTTGACAAGAAGGGCAAATGAATCCGAAACCTTTCTAACCGTCAAGTGGCTTCTAATTATGAACAGACAGATGGCTAGCTAGGCACTACGTTAACCAACGAAAAAACGGAGACCACAAAAAACCCAAGCAAGCCAAAAAAATTCTTTCCAGATAGTGGACAAGCCGGGTGAGTTCGGGATGGCGGTGCAGTCACTGGGCGCCTTCAAGGCCAAGACGCACCCGCTGGACCACCTCTGCTTCATGGGCTCCGGGCGGGAGGCCGAGGATCAGTTCCTCCACATGCTCCTGGCTTCGTTCCTCCAGAAAAGCCTTGCGCACATCTCCCTGGCCAAGGGCGGCTACAATGCTCTGCACCTTGTCCTCCGCGAATCACTATCATCGCGGCTTTCCTCGCACTCCGTCAAAGGTTCTCAACTAGCACCTGTCATTTAGAACTAATGGAAAAGGGATAACTAGACTCAATAAGCTTGGTCAATGACAATTTTAACTGTGGTCGATTTCGGGAAAATAGTTTATGAATGTAAATAGTTTTGGACAAATGTGGTAAATGCAGGGTTGGGAAAAAATATTTTAAAAAATTTAAATTATGCATTTTGGCCTAAACCAACTTATTAGCAAGCAATGGGCACAGACTATTGCCTTAGAAGACTGAAACGTTACTCCTCAAGACAATAGTGTTTTGAGGCTGTCTGGCCTGCAACCCTGGCCCCGGCAGCGGAGGCCTCATGGGCGGCCTCCTAACACCCCCCTCCACCCCCGGCACCTCGGCCCTGTGGCGCGGCCTGAGCGCTCTGAAGGCCAAGGGCGAGGAGCTGAAGGACAAGGTCGTCGACTACGCCGTCAACGCCCAGGTCCAGCAGGAGAAGCCCGCCAGGTGCTGCAGATTGAACGGAGCCATGCTTCCCTCATTCTTCCTTCCCCATTGAAAGAATGAGGCATTATTCTCATTGTTTTGAAAGGGAAGAAAGAATGAGGATTTTACTCTCATTCTTTCTTCGCTTTTGAAATAATGAGGCTTTATTTTTGTGCTTTCAAAAGGGAAGAAAGAATGAGGATTTTATTTTCAATCTTTCTTCCCTTATGAAAAAATGGGGCATTATTATCGTTCTTTGAATAGGAAGAAAGAATGAAGATTTCGTTCACATTCTTACTTCCCTTATGAAAGAATGATGCATTATTTGCGTTCTTTCAAAAGGGGAGAAAGAATGAGGATTTATTCTCCGCATTCTTTCATAAGGGAATAAGGAATGAGGGAAGAAAGAATGTACAGACACGTGTCGGCTAAGGAGCGGGAGAAGGGGCGGCGCTACCGCGGCCTGCCCTCCGCCTTCAGCATCAACTCGGAGGACGAGGACTCCTCTGACGACGGGGAGCTGGGCTTTGGGGCTGCCAAACGGCCTGCCGGACCCTACAAGCCGCATCATAGGGAGAAGGTCTGCGAAACTTCCTCATTCAGAGGAGGTCCTCTTTCTCAATTAGCTCCTTCTAATTACTTCATTTCCTTCTCTAACTATCCCACCCCCTCCTCAATTGTGACAGAAGCTTGATTGGGACAGGTGAAGCTGAAAGACTGGCTGGCCCAGCAGCCGGACCTCATCGACACCTTCGAGTGCGGCCAGGTGGACGAGCACGCCAACACCCACCAAGGGTTTCCCTTTTTTCAATTCCCTTTCTTTGCTAATCTCTCTTGTTTCCTTATATATATTTTCCGGAAAAAATCGAAAATAAAATAAATTGTGCCCTCGCCCCAAAACCTGCTGCTGCAGCTATGTGGCGATCAGCCGGACGCACCTGTTCATCCTGCGCGACGTGGAGGGGGAGAAAGGCTTCGCCGCCGTCATGGCCCGCCGCCCCCTCGCCAACATCGTCAAGATCACCTCCAAGAAGCGCCTGCCCGAGCTCCTTACCCTCCGTCATGGGTTCCCCTAATCCCTCCCCCATCCTCCCCTCTCATCCCTCCCAACCTCCAGCTACGAGATCACCGCCGGCAACACCCAGCTCACCGGCAACGACTGTCTCCTGGTGCCCAAGGCTGGGGAGTGCGCCAAGGCCATCAAGGGAGCTATTCTGGCCCTACAGGGCATCCACCCAGAGCCACCCACCCAGCCTTCCGAAGCATCGCCGGAGGAGAAGGACCTGTGATTCCATAGATGATGCTTTGTTAGCCTATTTTCCCCTCATGAGGGGCCCGTGATTGTTTTTTTGATGGTGATTGTGACCTGTTGGGCCGAAGGCTGGATTGCTACATTTATGAGCGGGGGTTTGAATTTTTATAGCTTTTTCTAGTCTGTTCGCCAGGCGGATGTGAAGCCAACCTTTCGAGGCCTTGAATACAATTCCCGCCTGCTTTCTGCCTGCTTATTGGAACTGAAACACTTGCTTATCTCCGAAATAAACTATTGAAAGCTTCTCTGGGTCTTGTTGCTCTGAATCGTATACTGCGATGAATCAAATTTCCTTCTAAGCCTAAATATGAAGAGAGCTGATGGTAAGCATATTTGGGCAAGGAAAAAGGATGCAAAGCGCAGCCTTCGAGGACATCAGCGTCAACTGGGGCGGCTCCCGGGACCCGCACGATCAGGCCTGGGCCAAATGGTGGCGCGCTGTCTACCAGGTCAGTCTTTCTTTTTCGAGGCTAGAGGTTTATGATTTGTTGCCAAAAAGATTGCGCCGATTTCGGCGAATGGATATCAAGAGCAATGCTTTATTAGGCATCTTTTAACGCTTATCAACCTGGCCGAACGCTTATGAAACTGGCCGCTTAAGGATGCACGAAGCATCTTCAGCATATCCAATACACGCATGGTAGCAGTGGCGCTCAATCATGGTCTTCAGCATGAGGCCGTCTATGCCATACCTGATATGCCACACGTAGCACCATGGTCGGTATTTGATGAGTGTAGTGCAATAGTTGCCTGCGTTGATTTCATTTTAAGCTTGGATGGGCAGAAAAAACGGGCTACCCCAGTCTTCCATTATGAACTTCTTCTGCTCTTCAGGGAGTAGATAATATTCGACGAAAGTTTGCCTCAGCGGTCCAATTCTCACCTCAGTCCATGGGATGCAGGCTGAAATGTTGGCCGGTATAGAGGAAAGGAAGTAAGGGCTAGGAAGAGGTGAGACGCTCTCCTCTAATGGTCCAGTTGCGTTTGGCGGCCCAAGACTCTGCTGTGGTCTCCATCGGGTCAGTCAGTACAGCATGCGTATGATCCCTGGGCCACGCACCCTCGCTCAGATATGCAGTAGTCCTTGCCCAATTCTCGCCCTGAAATTCAAACTCTCTCTCCGACTTACTTCTCCCTGCCCATTCGTTGCACCAGAGCCCAGGCAGGCGGAGCCTAGGAGGACAAGCAGGCAGACATCAGGCAGCATTTTCTACTCAAGCTCTCCTTTAGGCTGTGAGGAGAAGCGAGTTTGAAGGCCCTCTCCAGGCCTGCTTTGCATCACAGATATCAATGCTTTGCATCATAGAGAATAACAAGAGGGTTCACTAAAGCAGTGCTCCAATACTTGGTACAGTAATTTCTTCTGTATACTTTCAACCATGCTAGGCGCCAGCTTTCAGTTGTTTGGGGCGAAAATGCGTCAGAAACAAAAATTTCAGTCTTTTTTAAAATAAATATTTCTCCGCTTTGATTTGCTGCATGACAATTGATTGGAAGGACATGGAGCCGGCAGCCGACGGCAACCGGCTCTACTTCCTCTACGACCCGGCCGCAGACGAGGAGGCGAACGGGAACCGCAAGGCCGGTCCCTCCATCGTCCTCTTCGACACCGTCAACAAGAAGTTCTTCCGCGAAATACCCCTACCCATCCACGAGAAGAAGCAGGGCAGCCTCAAGTTCGCCTCTCCTCTCACTGGCTCAGAAGAGTAGAGGGCCTGTACGGGATTGCAGGAACTTCTTCCTGGTGAACCCGCAGACGAACACCTTCTGCCTCATCACGGACCGGAAGGAGGAGAAGATGACGCTCTGGCACCTCCAGCTTAGTCCGGACGGCCTCAACATCGCCTCGGGGCCCAGCCAGCTATTCGGGCCCATACCCTGGGAGATGGACTACATGTACGTCATGCGGTTGGCTTGCTTCCCTCTCATTCCTCCTCATCCACTCAACCAATCTCTTTCAGTGACGACGCCCCAGAAGTGGTCTACCTGACAGGCCCCGGCCTCACAGTCTGGCGCATCAATGCCATGTCCCCGGGTGCTGCCCCTGTGGACAGCTACAAGGTTCGTGGACTCGGTGGTGGTGGAGGGAGGGTGAAGTGAGGGGTGCTGTGCAGGTGGCGGGAGGGAACATAGAGTACTACTACGACGCGGTGGCCTGGCGTGGGAAGGTGTTCATCTGCGGCTGCAACGAGGATGAGAGCTTCGACTTCTACAACATCTCCATCCTCGACCTGCAGAGTTCGTGCTTTAGACAGATCCAAATCAGGCAGGAATTGGACGTAGATTAGCTAGCACTGCTAAAATATTATATTGAAACATCAGTTGGCTCAAATTCACTGTCTACCCGAAATTTTCTACCAAGTATCTCTACCAGGCCTAAATTTGCCAAAGCACTTCAGCTCGCCAGCTCCAGCGAGCTTCAGAGTTTGTTGAGATCGAAGATCAAGATGCATCAAGGATTAGAAGTAGATTAACTAACATGGCTATAATTCTATATTGAAACATCAGCTAGCTCGTTCACCGCCTACTCAAAATTTTGCGCCCATCATCTCTACCAGGCCTAAATTTGCAAAAACGCTCCAGCTCGCCAGCTCCAGCGAGCGGGAACACGGCCGGACCCCAACGCCGGCTACCCATGCAACCGGAAGCAGTGCGGCATCGATCGCTACGCCGGCAAGCTCTACCTCACCGGCGGCGAGGCCTTTGGACCCGGCGGCCTGCAGCGCCTCAACGTTTTCACACCCTCCAACTCCTGACCCTCAATCAACTTCAATTCCTGCCAGGACATGTGGACGCTGGACCTGACGAGCCTGCAGTGGGAGCGACAGGCCGGCAGCAACCTCAACCTGCCCCTCATCGAGCCGCGTCTGGCCATCGCCCAGCACAACGGCCTGGTGCACGTCTGGGGCGACTGCGACCTTCCACAGGTGCACACTGCTTCTTAAATTACGGCAATTTTTTCACCCTCTTAGCTTCAGTCAATCAAATTTAGTCAAAAATCAGCTGGTACTGTTCACAATGGACTATTGAATATTCTGACTCTGATCACTTCATCAAGCTCCTCTCCGATGAATTGATCATAGTCAGAATATGCAACAGTCCATTGTGAACAGTGCCAGCTGATTTTTGGCTAAATTTGGGAGCACACTTCATCAGCCTCCTCTCTTCTGCAGGGCTGTCTGGCGCCGCCGACGCACCTGCACATCCTGAAGATGTGGCTGCGGCCGGCTGGGGGCAACGAGGCCCCGCCGCCCGCCTACTCCAACGTCGCTCCGCCGCCCTACTCTGCCGGCTCTGCACCGCCCAATCCCGGCGGCTCTGCGCCCCCATACCCGCCGCAGGACGGCGCACCCTCCTACGGATGGCAGGACGGCGGAGGAGGAGCTGCCTATCCACCACAGGGCGGTGGGGGCGCCTATCCACCTCAAGGAGGGACCTACCCGCAACAAGGAGGAGCCTACCCACCACAAGGTGGAGCGTATCCTCAACAAGGAGGAGCCTATCCTCAACAAGGAGGGGCCTATCCTCAGCAGGGAGGATCTGCCTCCTACCCGCAGCAGGGTAATTTGAGTTTATTGAGATTCGCTAAATGTAACAGAATTGTCATATTTCTTGTTTCTCTAGTCGAGGCACAAGAAGAGAGAGTTGGTTTTGAGGCTATGGCTATGGAGGGTCGGAGAAGCAGCCAGCTTATATGGGCGAGGCAAACCCGCCGCCCTACCCTCCGCCGCAGGGCCAGAACGGGGGCCAGAAGAAGGATAAGGATTGCACCATTTCCTAAATGTTCTTTTTAACCCAAAATTCAATAAAGCACACCGTCAGTTACGCAATGTTTCCCTAATACACCATTCTTTTCTGCTTGTAATGATCTAGTCGCTTCAGTATGCAGCTAAGCCTTGGCTACTTTGTTCACTTGATATATCCGTGCACCATTACGCATAAGGTTTCGAATCCCCGGAAGCCGGTATTCTGAGCCATTGATCGAATCATTCTGCCTTTGCTGTTTCCTTGCTATTGTGTCATTGTTCTATCCGCGTCAATCAAAGCCAGGAGCCAGAGGTGTTGATATGTGCTGTGTTGATGTGTGCCCAGAGCGGTTTCAGATCTCCATGCATATGTTTCCATATGACATAGCCCGCGGCTGGAACGGCTTGCATGTATGGCTGCACAAGGTGAAAGGGGAGCACGAAAAAGGGGAGTAGGGGGAGGGGGAGCCTGACATCACCTAGACATCACCATCGACCTCTAGTCCTTGCACACATCATTCGCTTCGCAGGAGTCTGAAAAGGCCAGTCCCAGAAAGCAACTAAATGCAAAAGCAAATGCGGGAACCGGCAGAGCAGCAGAGGCGGTGCGCCACACAGGTGCCCAGGCCCTTGTTCATGCTGCACAGGCGACCGCTTCCTGCAATGCATGCATTCTAGATCAGTACCAATTCCTCAAATCCACCCCAGAGCGATACCTTTGGTGATGGAGATTGAAAGCAAAAGAAGAGCACATTTAGCTTGACCTTCATAGAGCTTTAAAGGTCAAACTGAATAGCTCTAGCTAAATATATTTGAATAGCTCTTCAAAGACATGGCTCTGCCTAAATATTCTATAATACTCCTCAACCTGGCGGCAGGCAGGGCTGGGTCTTGAATCGCTCCGCGGCGCAGGACTTAGTTGCCGCCAGCCCAAAGCCCATGGTGCAGCCTTGACTGCTGCAGCAGGTCGCCTCCCCCACGCACCGCCCTTCACCCTCCAGGCCGCATTTGGGGCACTTTCAATCCACCCATTCCTCCTCTCACCCTCCCATCACCCTCTCTTCCCTGCCACCTGGTGCAATAGGTGTTCCTCTCCCGTTCCGAAGGCTCGCCGAGCTCGCTTGCCGAAGAGAGGACAATTCTGCAGGTAGCAAGCCTCCACGACGACACCCAGCAACAGCAGGACCCAGACACCGCGCATGGCTGCTCTGCTTTTCCTACTGCCGCCAAGCACCGATTGGGAATGCCCTCTTTTCGCGCGCCCAGCCCTCTTTGAGGGGGCGGTGAAACAAAAGGGCGTTCCAGACGTCTAAGAAAGGGGTTCACACACTCCCAGGGGAGGCTTGCTCCTTGCGAACTAGCACTCTGCTGCCCCGGTGTGCATTTGCCTAATACGCTCCCGCTGGGATATTTATGAAAGCCCCCGCACACAACTCCGGCAAGGAGGCCTGGAAGGTGCCTCGTAAAAAAGGCAGGCCGGCCGCTTTTGTGGCCGCTTGATGAGGTGGAAGCAAAATCTCGGCCTCTCTGCTCTTTGGCTTGGCGGACACTGGATACAGCCTGGGTCGCCATGCACGGCACGTCCCACCAGCAGATGGTCGGGGTGCATTGCTAATTGGTTTCGCCTTCCCGCGGAGCGTGACAGTAAAGAGCTATACTTTATCCAGCATAGGACAGGGTTTGCGACAAAAGAGAAGCATGAGGTGGTGTTAAGGGGGTTAGAAGAGAGCCTGAGAAGGTCCTAGTTGAAGCCGAAGAACTTGCGCTTGTTGAAGCCGAAAAATTTGCGCTTATTGAATCCGAAGAACTTGCGCTTCTCCAGCTCATCCAGGTCCGCCTGATTCATGGGCTGGTTACTGAGAGGCAGTTGCATTTGCTCCGGTGAGGCAATCTCCTCGCCTACAATCATAGTGCGGTCATTGAGAGGGAGAGGAGGCAAAAAGGGAAGGGACCATGAAGATGTTGGCTTAGTGGCTGTGCGGAGACGTGGAGTAGAAGAAGCGGTAGAAGGAGAGAAGCCTTGAGAAGCAGCGCGGTCATTGCTCCAGCTGAGTTTGCTCAATTTGCTTTTACGCATGGTTTTTTTGAAAAAGGCAATCATTGGGGTTTTTTTGCAATTTGAGAAGTAAAGAAAAGCACTAGGGGTTGGGATAAACATGAAAAGAAAATGTTATAGATTGTTGAGAAACATTTTAAGCAGATAGGAAAATAATTATTGAAAGATCGTTGCTTGCTCCCTCATTCATGCGCAATAAGCGTTGTGGTTATCATAAGACTGAATAGAAACTTAAAAGTTCACTTAAAAGTTACAAGTTCCAGCGCCATCATTCAGATGTAGTAAAAAATGATTGCTTGGGCATTTCTCAGAATGCACCGCGCCTGCTTAATCGAATAAATCCAATCAACATGGGTTCTTTAATAAATCATCATCAAGCTTATTCGATATTATTTTACCGTAGAACAATTTTCGAGTGAGTCTGGACTTAAAGTATAAACCATCAGAGCATCATACCATGCCAACAAATTACACTAAAGCTTTTTCCCCCATTGATTGGCTAATGGCCAACAATCAATCGGCAAAGCTCAACCATCAAAGTGAGTAAAACTGGATGCCTAGCGAAGCTGACAGGAGGTTAGGTCTGGCGGTGGTGAGCAGGGGAAAAGAAGCGGACCTTTTCCCTCCACCCCCCGGCACCCACCCCACATTATCCATCATCCAGCCTGCCATATCATAGAGGCCTAAACTCCATTAGAGCCACTCTTTCGATGAGGCTCCTCCCCAGCCTCTCTCCCACAGCCCTTTTCCATCCGCTTCGCTGGCAATGAATGCACCGATCAAGCCCGCATTGCACCTCTGCTGCGGACCTTGACAACTGCAACCGATCTTCCCCTTCGGCTGCTGTCAATTGATAATCAGCAACTGCCACTACACACTTTATCGCAGGGGGCCGCGTAATCAATGCATGGAGAGTCTGCCGTTGCCTGAGGGGGTCATATGGGAGGTGATAGGTTGGGCAGGTCATATGGGCTGTGAGTTATCCGGGGGCTATCTGCGTCAGCTGTCAGCCTGTCAACAGGTGTCTTGCTGTTCCCCCGGGGCAATAGAGTAAGAAAAATGGCTGAAACGCGGCCATTTAGACGGCGGCAGTGGAGATGCGGAGCCGACGGTGACCGGGCGAGTTGAGGTGGATACTATGTCGGCTGGAAAAGACCCCAAAATTACTCCAATTGATTGCAAGAGGAGCAAAAGAGCTCTGCTCATTTACGCGGCGTGAGGTCGGCGGATGGGGCCACGTAGCTCTGGGACTTCTTGCGGTCCACATGACGACCTGTCATAGGAGCACCTCTGAGGTTCTGGGAACTGATTGGCTGGAGGGAAGAGGCAAACGAGGCCAGTGATCCGCCGTCTGCATCATGGGCAGTGGCACAGCTGACAGGGGCTTCTTCTTCTCTCCATTCTCCATCCGTCGTTGATTAGTCAGAGCCTGCTTCTGGCTCTCCTGAGTTGGCCCGGAGAAGCTCTTTAGACGGCCGTGCTCAATGGTGTCCGTGTAGGCCACCGGGAGCCAGCCTTTCCTGGAGGAGTGGAGGGGTTGAGAGGGGGGTGAGGAGAGTAGGGGGGCAAACTGGTCGGTGGCAAGGTTGCGGCCGTAGACCCAGCCCTTGTCGGCGACTTTGACCACTGTGAGAAGATTTCCGACCTCGAAGCTCAGGTAGCCTGCCTTCTCGCTGCTCGGCGCGTAGCTCGTGTGGGCCTCTGTCAAGCAAAAATATCTCCGCCTGATAGATAAGTAAGGATGGGATGCGAAATGAAATGCTGGAGCCATGAGGTTGGAGGGAAATACGGCTCTTATGGGAGGAGAAAGGGTGTGGATGACGAGGAGCAACCAAGTAGCTGGCCCGGCTTGACCACTCGGTAGCGGTCGTAGATGCGAGCCAGGGGTGCTGTGGATGGGCTCCGCTGCTCTCGCGAGGCTTCCCAGCCGATAACCACCTTTTTTACTGTCTTTGTAGTCATAGAATTCTGATAGAGAGAAGCGGCCAACTGAATCGTAGCTGGACATGGAAGAAAGATGACTCCTGACGGGTGTATTGGGCATCTTTTCCGTTTTTATTTCTGCCTGTCAACCGGAAATTGATCAGTTTCACAAGAGAACATGGCCGTGTAAAAATAAACAATCAGCAATAAAATAAATGGAATCAAATTATAAACAGCATACTACATAATTTAGAAAATGCAAAATGCGAATGGTATCGATAAATTTCCATCTATGAAGACTGGCTTGGCGTACTATATATCTCACATTCAGTATATATCAACGAAAGCTCAAATGAAGTGACAAAATTGGCATTAGCCACCCCGAAATTAGCTAAAGCCCACTTCCCAAGCGAAACCTTCCGCTCCTGAGTCTCCGCCTTCTTCTGCAGCGGCGCCAGCTCCACAGCTGTCTCCCGCCGCCCCTGGCTCTCGTAGGTCTCGCTGCTCTCCGAGCTCTGCAATATCTCCGCAGCTCCAGCCCAGATATTCAGCAAAAGACAGGAACAGAAGGCTGGCGCAGGGATTTGATGATCTCCTCGGCCGCCTGCTCTGCGGGATCCAGG
Organism: Ptycholaimellus sp. GST1_10; assembly: GCA_030248095.1. Lineage (NCBI taxonomy): Eukaryota > Metazoa > Nematoda > Chromadorea > Chromadorida > Chromadoridae > Ptycholaimellus > Ptycholaimellus sp. GST1_10. The sequence continues at coordinate 10,827 of JASANA010012397.1, read as the reverse complement.
GCCGGCATCTTCCGCAGGGCTGCAGGAGGAGATGGCTGAGCTGGCGTAGTAGGCGGTGATTTGGCGGGCTGGTCGCTGGCCGGCGCCTGAGGCCAGTCGGCGCCCCAGATGGCCAGGTTCTGGCCGCCGATCTCTGCTGCCTGCAGTTCAGTTCCATTCAACAGCTTCATTCTCTCTAGCTCAATTTCCTGGCCATTCTTTGTTGAATTGGACACCAAGGCTTTTAGGAGGAGTCTGGAACTTCATTCTTTTTTCTGCTAAAATATTAAGACTTTGCTATTGAAAGCCTAATATTTTAGCAGAAATAAGAATGATAGTATCGGAAAGAAGATTGAGAGCCATTGAATGAAGATGGTGACCAACCCGTTGGTGCAGTGCGAGGTACTGACGAAGCCAGGCCACGTGTCGCTCCAGGAGGAAGTCGTAGCGGCGATGTGTGGCCTCCAAAGCTTGATCCTGGCCCTCCACCCGCTGCTCCCTCCCCGGATTGCGGCTCAACTGGGCAGCGTGGTTGCGCCAGAGATTCTGGCAATTACACGTTTCCTCTTCCCTTGCAGGTGGCTGGAAGCCAGTCAACCGGAACGTTGACCGAGTCCGACTGAATGTGCCGCTCCGTCCTATCCAGCACCTCCACTCCGTACCACTGGATCTGCACAGCTCTGCCAGTTGACTTCTTTTTTGGAGCTGTGGCCTGTTTCTAGCCTGTGCTTCTCTGAACATGTCATGCAATCAGCCGGACATGTACAGAGAAGCACAGGCTAGAAACAGGCCGTAGCTCCAAAGATCGCAAATGCAAGAGGCTTTTCAATTGTGAGAAAAGTCTCAGCTCTTTCGCTGAAATGTAGCAAATGAAACAATGCGCTGGTGATGCTGGCCGATGCCGTCGATGAACTGGGCGATCTCGCGGAGGGCCTGGGCCCGTTCTCTGGTCGCCTCGTCGCACTTCCTGGCCCCCTCAGCCAGGCCGCCCAGGGCCGCTGCGTAGGCCGCCTGAGCTCGGGACAGGCCTGCAGGTGGAGGAGCACATTGGCTGCTTGTCAAATTTTAGCTTACGAAAATTGCAGCTTACAATCCCAGTTGAGCAGACAGAAGCATTTCAGGGCTGAGAAGACTGAATGAAATGGAAAGCAGCTGCTTTTTGGGAAAATTCGATACCATATTTTGTGCTCATTTTGGGTCCGTTTCAAACATATTTGCCGTGCAGATTCTGTTTCAAAATATTTCAATTACCTAGAGGTCTGAAGGTTGAGACATATTTAGAAAAAAAGACAGCACCATAGAGCGCAGCCTCCAGCTCCCGTCCAGCTTTAACCAGGGCAGCCGAGTTGGGGCCGAACTCCGCTTGCAGATGCTGTCAATCATCCATTCTTCGCCAATCACCCTTCTTCTCAGCCGATCCAAAAAGAAACATTGTATAGGAAGCTCGTCCTCCGCTCCAGCTCCACTACTGGGAGATCCTGCTGGCCGGTGGTCATTTCGAAATACACCGTCACCTCTGCCCAGTTTCACCAAAAGAGTACTGATAAGGCTGACCCAGCCGCTCTGTTTACCCAGCCCTCTCTTGTCCTTTTCCAGTGCCGTGCTTTTGCTGATAGCCCAAAGTTGGAAGGGAGTGTTGAGGAGGATGTGAGAATAGTTGCATGCCAGCTCATTTCCGCATTGGCAGGCGTGGGCCATTTTTATGGAGGACACTATGAGCAGTCGCATTGCAGCAGTGTGAAGGGGGATGTGGAGTGCCCTGGGGGGAGTGGACAGACACAATGGAGGCGTCTGGGGGGCGGGGCTGTCTGGTCAGCCCCTGGAGTTCTTGACCCCCCTGGGACACATTCACCAAGGGGGCGGGGGGTAGACGGGCGGAGGGAGAGGATGACCGGTCCCCTAGGAACCGGTTTGCTGGGAGGACAGAGAGAGCCCCGTCGAGTGAAGAAGACACTGTTTGAAATCCTTGAACAGGACAGTGCCCTCCCTCTCCACTCGCCCCCTCCCCTAAGAGCTCCCCAGGCCACACACCTGGTTCAATGTGTGTGCCCTGCGTCTGACCCAGACGCAGATTCCAGTGTCCTTGCCGGCGAAGAATTTCACTTTTCCTTCCAGCCTTCTCGACCTGTGTCCACTGGGAGGGGAAGAAGGAGGGCCAGACGAGTGCCCCTGAACAAGGGCCAGCGACACGCATGTCTGCCAGGGGCACTCAGACGGCCTCCATGGTTGTCCGGACGGGGGCACACCTGGGACACTACTACAGCCCTCAGGCCTAACCCCACTCCATCCTGTGTCTCCCTGCCTACACCTCGTATCGAACGGCTTAGGAACGCTTAATCCCCCAGTGGTCTGGCGAGGCCTTGTTTCAATCTGTTGTTGGCCTGGGTCTGGTTTTATGATCTCGAGGGGAATCTGATCATGGAGTAAGATTTTATTATAATATTAGTTAAAGGACTTTGCTTCTAATCCTTGATCTGCTTGGGCATCAATTTGAAGGGAGCTGGAAATTCTGACATGACAGCAGCAAATATTATTTGCGTTAACAAATGCTAGTTCATTCGATTTCTTTGCTCTTGTGCAGTGTGTGTTTAGCGGCAGTATCGTGAGAAGAGCTTTATAGCCTGACCCAATAGAGACAGCAAAGAGCCCAAGACAATGCAAGGAGAAGAGCCCGAATTTGCCAGTCCTGGATTTGTAGAGAGAAACAGAGGGGAACAATCTCAGCAGATGGGGTGGCAGAGAATCGGGAGGAGAAAGTGAGGAGCTCAGAAGAGAATGGGCGATGGGGGGTGTTTAGGCCTCCTTGGTTGCGCGCTCAGAGAGGCAAGCTGGGGTGGCGGAAAGGAATCCCTGAGATGGCCTGGCATTTTGTCAAAGAGAAGCAGTGGGGGATAATTTTGGGACAGTCACTGTCGCTAGGCAATCATACGCATGGCGCTGGGAAGAGACACGCTTAGGCTGGCCCCCTCTGCGTTTGAAACGATGAGGTATGCGTGAGAATGTCGGCGATTTCGCCTCGGGGCTAGAGAGATGAAATAAGGAGGGAAAGGGAACATAGGGAAGGGGGTAAAACGCAAAGTATGTACAACTGACAACAGGAACAGGAACAAGGCTAGGCCAAACTATGCTTTCCATTTGCCAAAACAGGTCACCCAGAGAAAGAATGCTCTCTAACTACAAATCAAATACCCTAGAGGGTGTAGCAAAAACACAAACACCAACAACTCCAGGACAGCAATAGGTGAGTAATGCTGCAAAAGCGAGGGTGCAGGGGAGACAGGCGTATGACACAGTCGAAACGGCTCATGCCTGGCCTTTGCTTTGGGCTGAAAGGGCGGAAAGTGAGGGAGAAACTGGTTTCTCTGGTTAGGGGAGGAAGAGGAGGCGCAGTTTTTGCGGGGGACAAGAGGGAAGGTGGGGGGAACGCTTTTACCGCGCGCACAAAGCAGCTTCCTGTAAATCGCCGGAAAAGGAAGCTGGGCGGAGGAGGGGACAATGGAAGGAGCCTGGACACCGAATAGGAAGTGAGGGGAGACACTGGAGTAGTAAATCGACGCTCTGGATCGCGACTGGGGGGTTTCAGCCAGTGCTTGTTCACAAGTGACAACAGGGTTTTGGGGCTACAGCAACACTCGGCTAGAGAGGGAATCCAACAGAAGACAGCAGCACAGGTGTTTGGTGTGTTAAGAGATGGAAAGGATTGCAGTGCGACAGGGCAGTGTGAGGGAGGCGAAAGTGGTGCAGCAAAGATAATCCGAGCTGGTCAATCATGCAGAGGGGATAGAAGATGGCTGAGGACGCAGCCCCGCCAGTGGACTGGGACTGGGCTCCTGATGATGACCTGCCAATGCCAGCAGCTCCTGGGCAAGGTCCAGTTGGTGCTGGGTGAAGGCGGGGATGGTGGGGGTGGCGGGGGCCGGTTGCGGCTCAGGGCGGAGGGTGGTGGGTGTGGAGGGTGAGGGCTTCATGGAGTGTCGGATGCGGCGGCAGCGGGCGGCCAGGCCTTTGACGGCGGGGCGGAAGAACTCTGCGAACTCCTTGCGGGAGAGCTGGGGGAAGAGGGTGCGGCGGCAGACACCTATGAGGAGGGGTTGGATTGAGGAGGTGGAGGGGGAGAGGAAAGGGAGGGTACTTTCGATGTAGAAGATGCCCTCCATGGGTAGGTTGGGGTAGTTGGAGTGGTTGGTGCCGGCCACCGTGGCCTTGGCCATCAGCTGGGGCCCGAAGACGCGACGTTCGGCCAGCTTTTTGGCCAGGCGCGTCACCGCCTCCTATAACGAGGGCTTCGATTTACAATAAAAGACGGAGGTTAGGACTAATAGACAGACGAAACAAGACAATTCAGGCTCACAAAAGAAATGAAAGCTGAACCTGCCAGTCCAGCTCAGACCAGCGGCTGGAGCCCAGAATCTCCTCCTCGGACGCCGCTCTGAACCCAGGGTCCGCCTCCAGGGCCTCGGGCACTGGGATCTGAACACTGCTCAGGTCCTCCACGGCCTCCGCCAGCCCTGGCGCCTCCACAAACTCCTTGATGAAGTCATCAGGCCCCGGCTTCTGCAAACCCATCCTTCCTAATCTGCTCCCCTCCTCTAATCAACCACAAGTGAACCTTCTTGGTCGGCGCAGACTCCAGCGACTGGTAGGCAGAGGGCAGGAGATCCTGGCTGGCCGGCGGCTCCAGACTAGTCGGTAGACTGGGTCTGCGCTGCTGCTGGAAGGCGGGGCGGCCGGGGCTGATGCTGTTCGCGTCGTCGCTGGAAGGGCTGGGGGTGGCGGCGGCCTTGGGCGGCGCCTGCTGGCTCTGATGCGGCGCCAGGAGGGAGGCGGCAGTGAAGAGGGGCAGGGAGGGGGAGGCGGGGAAGGGGGCCTGGGCATGTAGACCGGCCAGGAGGCCTTCGCCGGGCTTGCCCAGACTGCGCCAGTTCAGGAGCAGGTTCTGGATCTGCCAGGGGCTGAGGGCGTTGGCTGTAGTTGTAGCAAGATTGGGGAGGAAGGGCTTGGCCTGCTGCTGCAGCAGGTGGCTGGAGAGGAGGGAGGGGAGGTAGGGGCTTTTGAGGTCGGCGGCCGCCGTGACGCTGGGCGTCGGCGAGGCCTTGGGCAAGGCCGCGGTGTCCAGGGAGGCGGAGCGATGCTGGGCCGGAGTGGCCTTGAAGGCGGAGGCGGCAGCCCTTTGATTGGGCGTCAGCTTGCGCTTGCGAGCGGCCAGATTGACGGCTGCTGAGTCTGCGGACGAGGCAGAGTCGGGGCTGGAGCTGAGCTTGGCCCGGCTGTCCAGGGAGGGGGAGCTGGCGGCCTCTGCAGGCTCCAGCTTGGCTGGCACTGTCAGAGGGGGCCAGTGGGCCTCCACACTGGACAGAGAGGAGGGCGGGCTGGTCCTGGCCTTCTTGGCGTCGCCGTGGGCGGGCGGGGGGAAGCGGGCGGCGAAGGCCTGGAACTGCTGGAGGAGGTGCTGCAGAGAGTCGCGCATCTCGCGCACCTCCTTGCGCAGCTCCCGGCACTCGGAGCAGGCCTGGGAGGGTGGCTGGGGGAGGGGCGGTTCGGAGGGGAGGTTGTGGGCGGGTGGCGAGGAGGCGGGTAGGGTGAGGTCGAGGGGGGTGCGGACGGCGTCGGTGCGGAGGGAGGAGGCGATGGCGGAGTCCACGAGGGCGGCCATGGCCTCGGGGCGGTTGGTGGAGGGCGGGGGGATGGAGGAGCAGCCGTCGCCCATCTCCCCCCACTTGCTCTTCAGCATCTTGGCCGCCATGTTAGAGTGAAGCTGGGCTTCACGGGCATTTTACGTCCCCGCAGACGGGTGGAAGCAAGCTGGGCAGGCCTCCTGGGGAGTCCTGGAATGGCAGCAGTGGTTGAGTGGCGTCTCTCTCAGGGTACGGCCAAAGGTAACGGAGCGCGGAGGTGTGAAAGGGAGGAAACGGGCAAAGTGAGGGATGGGGGAAGCAGAGAAGAAGTGAGGCTCGGCCTTGGGGGGCGGCGGAGGACACGGATGGGTGGGGAAAAGGGGTGGAGAAGGTGAGGGAAGCAAGTTTGAACGGGGCAGCGGGAACAATGCAGCGCGCGGGTATGGCCAGTGCGCTGGAGTGGAGGGGGGAGGGGAGGCAAAAACGCGCCAAAAAAGGGCTGAGGGAGGGAAGGTTAGGTAAGAGGGCAGGTAAGGACGCGCGCAAGGAGTGGGGGCTGGCCTAGCGTGAGGCAGGGAAGGGAGAAGAAAGGGAGTGAGGCTCTCTGTGGTGCCTTGTGCTCAGCAGGGGTGCTCTCTGCCCGTGTTCCCCCTCAGGGCACCCCTGCCCTGCTCTGGCGTCGCAGGCTGAAATGAAAGTGAGGGAGAGTGAGTGGCGAAGGGCAGGGAAGGGCAGGCGGCCAGACGGAGGCCCAGACAGTCCTCTCAGCCCAGTGACACGAATCCTCTTCGCATGGGAATGGCGGAGGGGAGGGGGACGTGGGCGAGGGACAGGGACTGGGCAGCAGACGTGAGGGGGCGGCTTGGGACCAGCCGTCCCTCCCTCCCTACACTCCCCCCACCCCCTACGTCCAAGCCCCCCACACACACACAGCCCCCCCCCCCCATCCCCCCTCCAGCCCTTCCTCCGTCCGGCGGGGCCTTCTGATTGGGAGGCGGTCTGAGGGGGAAGTGGGGGGGGGGAGGATGGGTGTGAGCAGAAGGGGGAGGCGCGAGTAGACAAAGGGAGGAGTGACCAGTCGCGAGACTCGTGAATGTCTAGCGCCAACCGGTTTCCCAACCCTCCCCCCTGCTCCCTCACAGGCAGCAGCCCTCCTCCTCTCTGTCCACACATGGACACACGAGCGGAATCCTCTTCTCCCCTTTCGCATCCCCCCTCCAATCCCCTCCACAGCCCCCTCCCCTACTACTACTACACTCCCCCGTTCTGGGCGTAGAGAGAGAGGGAGGGAGGGAGAGAGCCCCGCCAGTCCAGCCAGCCCGTCCACTACCAGCCAGCCGCCGGAGGATCAATACCCACCGTCCCGCCTCCCTCCTTTCTCCCCCACTCCCTTTCAGCCCGTCTGTTCCTCTCAGCCTGTGCCTCAGACGGCCTGCCATATCCCCCCCTTCACCCTCCTCATCCCCCCCGCCCCCTATTACACAAGCGGCGGGCAGGCATCCCTCAGCCATCCTCCTCCCTCCCTCCCCCCTCTTCTCCCGCCCCAACAATCTCTGTGTAGGTATTCCGCTGGCAATGCGCCCTCCACACACAAACTCTCCCTCGCCTCTTACGCATACAAAGCAGAGCCAGCAAAAGCTTCCAAGCACCCGCAAAAACCGAAAGCCATGATCAACCTGGACGACGTGGAGGCTCGCATTGAAGTAAGCCTTCAAATCGACTCCTGCCAACCTGAAAAGAGTTGGGGCTGATTGGTGAGGTGCTGGAGAGACGACTGGGTTCGGGCGGTGAAGGCGGGGAGGCTTTGAGCAGGAGTGTGGCGGGTTCTGAGGCCCGGCTGGCGGAAATCCTAGCCGGACGGCAGAAGGCCGCCGCTGTGCTCGCCCGCGCTCAAGAACTCCAGGTTCACTCACACCTTTCCTGGCCCCTTTTTTGCGCAAACTCCATCCAGCGACATCGAAGACAGCCTCTTCGTTCTAGGAAATTTCGATCATAGTGCCGCAGCGAGCCTCTCTTCAGTTTCAGGCTCTAGTCGCCCAAAGCGTCCCAGAAAAGTTCAAATAATAAGTAATAAGTTCAAATAATAAGTAGACCGGAACGAGTGGACAGTCATAAATCTTCTCATAAAGCAGAAGCCATTGCTGAGGAAGCAAATGAGGGAGGTATTTTCCAGGGCTGGCTGCGTCCCTCGGTGGCGGCGGAGTGGAGCAGCGATGCGGGCGCCAACTGGGAGGTGGTGAAAGCCAGCCTGCCGGAGCTGGAGCGCCGTCTGGACGCCCTGGCCCACATCTCCTCCGCCCAGCACCTCCTCGACTCCGAGCACATCCGCAACGCACCCAATCTAAGACCCAAGCTGGCCGTCTTGGCCGGCCAGATTGCTGGACTGCGCCGGGAGCTTGCTCAGTTAGTGCCGTGCACTCTTTCTTGCCTCTAGGTTTCGCTATACCTCGTTAGGGCCTGCCTCTCTGTTGCTCATATTGGTGGAGTTGGATGGAGGCATATATCTACCCATGCCTCCACCCAACTCTACTGGTCATGGCTTTTTTTCTCGGATCGATCGAAATTTTGATCGAAAGCGGATCGAAATTTCCTTCGGAAAAGAAAGCAAGCTGGTTCATTCTGTGAAAATGACAAAGATTATATGACCATATGAAAGAGCGCAGAAGTTTGGGCCAAATATGGCAAGTGTGGTTGAAGGCAGACGGAGGATGTGGATGCGCTGACGTCCGCCTACAAAGAGGCCGTGGCTGCCGTCAGTCGTCAGCTGGCCTACTACGATCACATGCTCTCCAAGCAGGAGCCCAGCTCTGACTAGCTGCTTGGGGAATGGGGCTCCTCAATCTGTGATCTGTGCACGACGACCTTTGTTTCGCGATTTTCTTCCCATCCCATACACCGGTTGTTCATCCCATACACCGGTTCTTCCCATACACCGGTTGTTTCAACTTTCAATGGGTAAAGCTTAAGAAATACCAATTTGACAATAACTTTAAACAAACAATGATTAGCAACGAAAGGCAGAGAGCTTAGGCAGTGCTGGTGAGCAGCGTGGTAGTTTGAGAGTCGATGGTACTGTTTTGAGAGGTGGAGGGCTCCACGCTTTGGCCCCTACGGATTCGCTTGCGCTTCTTGTTCTTCTCATTTCCTACAATTTAATCTCCTCTCCGAAGCTGGTTCTGATTGAAAATGTTTCGGAAGACTAGATGCAGTGCTGGAGGAGGAGTTTCTGGCAGCTAATTCCAGCTTCAGCTCCTCAACAATACGACGACGCAACCAAAGCTGCAGGTCTTCGAAGGAGCTCACTTGGAACAGGAGATCTTCAAAAGCTTTCCTTCCAATATTAGCAATCATCTAATTTAATCCAACAATAATTGTGGCAAAATGGAAAATAAATTAAACAAAGAATTGCATGGGTTGTTTGTATGTTCAGTTTTATCTTCATTTTTGTATTTTAGCCTATAACTTTTTTTCAAAGTTCTGCTTTTGAAATTTGTTCTAAGCTAATTCCAGCCCTTTTATGCTTGCATGCCCTCTATCGAACTGTCGGTCAAATTTTCCCTTCTCCGCCGTAAAAGCAGACAGAAAACCTCTAGATTTGGTGATGGTGAGAAATATGGGCAGGTTGATCTTGCGCACGCCTATCACTGCCACAATGACGCCGAGAGTTCGCAAGCTTATGGCTCCTGAAAAACATCCGTCCCCTTTCTCCCCATCTTTGTTGCAGCCCTTTTCCTACCCTTCTCAACGTCATCTTCCGAGAACCCGTCCGAGATCACGAGGAGTATTTTGGGCACATGCATCCATTTCTTCCTCCCCATCTCCTGGCAACATATTGCTTCTCGGGCTCTTTGTTAATAAGGGGCAAGGGGGTGTCAGAGAGGACAGGCTTGAATATGGACAGAGCCTCCATCAAGGCAGTGCCGAGACGGGTTCCGTGACCTGCGTGCGGAAGGTTGGCCAGAGTGTGAGCGTCGTCCTTCGTATACTGCAAGTAAATGGGAAGAAGCCTATGGGGGAAAATGTGGCTGAGCTTGATACCCCCTAACCTCGGAGGTGAGGGGTATGATGACCTTGGGCAGGGTGTTGAACAGCACCAAGCCGAATCTTGACAGCTCATTCGTATTCTGGAACAATGAGTGACTTAGGACGAATTTTCACGATGCTCAAGCCATGACTCAAATTACGAAACTCTTTCGAAAAATAGCCTGGCAAGAGATGTGATTTCAAAGTACACAAGCAAAAAGAGACGTATAAATTTCGACGCATTGACAGGAGCATCTATACATTTTTTTGCTCCGTATTATTTTCTCAAAAGTGGTGCATCAATTCAAAGTTTCGGCCATATGGAAACCTTGTCATCGTCGGACTCCAGGACGAGGTGATGGAGGAAGTGGTGCAGGAATGCTCGGACGAGTTTGTAGTCAGCAAGACTGACGCTGCCGCTGTTGTCTACCAGGAAGAGCAGGTCGCACTGTGGCAGCTGCCATCTAGGCGGACTCGGCGGCGGTGGGGCTGAAACCAACTCATTTAGGCCTCAAAGAAAGGATACAAATGACAGTCGAAGACCCGGCACTGGAACTTCGATGTAGATGGGCGTCGGCGGGCGGAGCGGCTCCGTTTCTGAAGCCACAGTGGCTAGCAGCGGCTTCTCACATTCCACGATGATCTAGAGACTGATAGAACAGTTTGCAGCAGGAGAATTGGAAAGATTGGATTGGGAGTGCCGTTTTGCGCTTGCGACAGCAGAGACAGTAGGCCAGAAGAAGAAGGCTGAGCAGGAGAAGGCTTAGGAGCAAGAAGATCAGCCACCAGGGGCAGACGGCGCACAATTCTGGAAGACAGAGGGGGAGTTTTTTGGAAAATATCTTAATTTTTGGCACCGAACTGACAGTTGATGCCCTTGTATCCGTCATCGCAGGTGCAGTTGTAGTGATCGACGCCATCCAAACAGCTGCCGTGAATGCAAGGGTTGCTCAGGCATTCGTTTAGTTCTGCAGCGAGCCAACTTTTATCAGTTTGAAAACTTAATTAGCGTATTATGCTCAACGAAACTATTCATCAGCAGAGTGGCGCAGCGGAAGCGTGCTGGGCCCATAACCCAGAGGTCGGTGGATCGAAACCACTCTCTGCTAAGATTTTTGCCCGTTTTTACTCTAGTTTTTTCGGCTCAGTTAAAAAAAACCTAAAAATAAAAAAAAGCAAAAATCTTAGCAGAGAGTGGTTTCGATCCACC
>JASANA010012391.1:0-15783 GCA_030248095.1 Ptycholaimellus sp. GST1_10 | reverse complement strand
GTGATCAGCTGCTTGTTCACCGCAGCCTGATGGAAGCCCATAAAGAACAGATAGAAGAAAAGGGGCACCAGTACCATAATCTACATCACAAATTGCCTCTATTGCTTTGTTTGTGAGACCAAATACCCTTTGCACAGACTTATCCTCTTGAGTGACATACTTTCACATGTGCCAATAGGATCAATAAGCAGTAGCAGCTGAACGGCTGAGAATCCCACAGAAGACTGGTTTTTTGAGTCTTAATATATGCCCACTTGAGCTTCAAAGTTTCATGTATGTCAATACAAAGAGTAAGTAGTGTCTGCTAAACTGTTAAGATTTGAACAGAAGACTTGAATGTTTTTGTTCACAATTCATATATGACGGTTCCAAATCTGTACTTACTTTTGAAATTGGTTGAGAAACCACAGATGTATCCTTTTTTACTACGCACTTTCATGTATGTCAATTTGAACAACAAGGAAATATCAGCTCTAGCCAAAAGATGCGCGGCCTTTTTTACCTTGTTAAGCAATGAAATGAACAATAAGGAAATCAAGAAAAATTTAAATGACCAAACTCAATCAGTAACAAATTGATATTGGCCTATTTTGGGTTTCGGAAGGCTTTTAAATGATAACAACAATCTAAATAATAATCAATAATTAATACAAGTAAAATATATTTTTTTTGAAATACTTTTGAATTTCAAGCTTTCCATTTTCGAGGTTTTTTGATCATAAATCTGGAACAAATCAAAATTGCGCCAAGCACACAAAAACGTCCCGAGCCACCACCTAGACGGACCTCCATGCAAAATTTTAGCCAATTTCATTGAAAAACTGAGGAGTATGGGCTGCGCTACCGCACATATATATATATATATATATATATATATATATATATATATATATATATATATATATATATATATATATATATATATATATATATATATATATATATATATATATATATATATATATATATAAATATATATATATATATGCGGACAGACGGACAAAATGGTAACTTTCTAAGTGGGCTCCGTGCCGCTCCGTGCGCCAGAGCTTCTGCAGGCTGGCATGGGATAGGCTGCTGGCTAAGTGGAGCTAGGCTACGCTCCGGGGCCTCCGCGCCCAAGCCATACGGCCTTCGGAGCTCTGACTGCCCTGCCCGTTGCGGCAGGCGGCCTGTGGCCGCGCAAAAAGTAACCTTGCTGAGAATTTGTATGAGCAATTAATATTTTAAATGTAACTAATAAACATTTTGGAATTATTGCATATGACGTTGACATTATATGACATTATTGCATTGCATTGGTTTCAATTTGTGTCTATTTAATGCTAGACCCATTGCGCCATATACTTGCGGTGACCCATTGCGCTTTGCGCCATATACTTGTTGTATAATGTTAAGATTCTCGACTCGCTAAGATTTTCTTGCTATCAGACTGAGGCAGCAGAATGATTATTAACTGGGGATGCCTAGACGGTGCACACTCTCAAGACATTTTTAGCAAAAGACACCCAAATAAGATACATTTCCAACATACCCAAAGTGTGTGATTTTCAAGATTTGTTAATGCTTTTGCTAAATTTTTTTTAGAGTTTGCTAAATTTTGTCCTGGGGTATATATCTCGTATTATACACGTGATTGCATTTTGGAGGTGCCTTTGTTTTTTGAACTGTTAAGTTTTGAGATTGTACCCAATTTTAGTTTGCAATTGTGACCCAAATTTTTGAATTGTACACCCCAAAATTGACACAAAAACACAAAAATTAGTTCAAATTAATTAAAAAAATTGATTACAACTCTTTTTACCCCGTCAAAATATGTCATAATATCAGTTTTAACAAAGTTTTTCTGAATACTCATGGTGTATGCGAGTGGACAGCTAGAGTGCTAGTGGTGTAAGCGATTGGACAGCTGGATGGAACTGGTAGGCTCGATTCCTTCCCAGGCATTCACTTTTATTTTTGTTTATTTTAAGTTGAGAAAACAATTGGTACCTTCGGCGGGCCAAAATACAATGCTCTTTCTCCCAACAAGGTGTTCTCGGCTGTTGCCAAGATGCGCGGCCTTTTACTAAGTAATAAGCTCATGCTTCGTTGCTAAATTTTCCAAATACGGCTGACCATAATAACCAGTGAATTTATGCTTGTTCAAATTTTTTTTCAAAATTTATGATTGTTCAAATTTTTGAAACATCAAGATTTAAGGTGTTTGGCCATACATCGACATATAATAAATATTCTTCACAAATCTCTTTTAACAGCTTCAAGGTACCGCCTCAACAAACGTACCTGCCAAAATTGAGCTGATTTTATTGAAAAACCAGCGATTAATGGATGTTCGAATTTTTGAAACATCGATATTTTGGATTTTTGCCCATAAATCAATAAATAATAAATTTTCTTAAAATTCTTTTTCTCAACTTCAAGATGTCATCATGAAAGACGCACAAGCCAAAATTCAACTGATTTCATTGAAAAACACTGGATTTATGGATGTTTGAATTTTTGAAACATCAAGATTGTATAGCGCGTCTGCGCTTGTTTTGGACTTTTTTTTGAGGTATGCTTTTGGAAAGATCTGGAGGGTAGACGGTTTCCGATTCCAATTTTTTTTGGGTGTGGTTTTTTCTTTATATAGTTTTTGCGCTGTAGCCTGTAGTTTTATTGCAATATCTTGCTTTTTGTTCCAGTTGTATAGACATTCCATATGTGCTTCTTTTGAAATGGTCAGAGAACCAGAGACTTGCCCTCTTGAGTGACAACTTTCCGCATGACAAGCATCATATTAGTAGCAGCTGACGGCTGATATTGACAGACCTTGAGTTTTGTTCATCAATCCATATAGCATTCCTCTGTGCTCTCTTTTGAAAAGGGTTGAGAACCCAGACTTGCCTTGAGTGACAACTTTCCGCACTGCTCCTTCAGCATCATAATTAATAGCAGCTGACGGCTTAATAAATTGACAGACCTTAAAGTTTTTTGTTCCAAGTCGCATATACGATTCCAATCTGTGCTTCTTTTAAAACTTGTTAGAAACGACATACTTGCCCTCTGAGTGACAACTTTCACTCTGCAATAGCATCAATAATTAGAGCAGCTGAACGGCTTATAATTTGAAACATATACTTGTAGTTTTTTTGTTTACAAGTCGTATATACGATTCGAAAATGGTTGAGAAACCACAGCTTTTCCTTTCGACAGAATGTTTAGCCTCACAGCAGGAATTTTCCTCAAGTTTTTGGATTTTGCTACATGTGAAGGTGTAAGCGCTCCGCGGGTCACCTATTGCGCTTTGCGCCATATACTTGTTGAAACATTTAGATTGTAGGTTTTTGTTCATAAATCGCGAAATAATAAAAAATTTCAAAATTCCTTAAAGCAGTTTCAAGATATCACCACGACAGGGGTATATGCCAAAACTCAACTGATTTTATTGAAAAACCATGGTTGACAAGGATGAGAGTGGTGTTGAGAGTGGTGGTTGAGAGTGGTGTTCTGATGCATGTTTGGTGTTGCTACAGATCAGACCATGAAATCTGCGCAGTGCAACTGCCCAGGATTGAAGGGTGATGTGGCACTGTTCAGATGGGTCCATCCTCACTGGACTGAGACAAGCATGGGTGGAGCAGTACACTGAAATCGTGCTACGTGAGAGTGGTGTTCTGATGCATGTTTGGTGTTGCTTCAGATCAGGCCATGGGAGCTGCGCTGTGCAACTGCCCATGATTGAAGGGCGCTGTGGCACTCTTCAGATGGGCATATCCGCACTGCACTGGGACCAGCATGGGTGGAGCAGTACACTGAAATCTCCCTACGTGAGAGCGGTGTTCTGATGCATGTTTGGTTTTGCAAAAGATCAGGTCATGGGAGCTGCGCTGTGCAACTGCCCATGATTGAAGGGCACTGTGACACTGTTCAGATAGGCCCATCCTCACTGCATTGGGACAAGCATGGGTCGAGCAGTACAGTGAAATTGCGCTACGTGAGAGTGGTTTTCTGATGTATGTTTGGTGTGCTTGCAGATCAGGCCATGGGAGCTGCGCAGTGCAACTGCCCACGATTGAAGGGCGCTGTGGCACTGTTCAGATGGGCCCATCCTCACTGCACTGGGACAAGCATGGGTGGAGCAGTACACTGAAATCGCGCTATGTGAGAGCGGTGTTCTGATGCATGTTTGGTGTTTCTACAGATCAGGCCACGGGGGCTGCACAGTGCAACTGCCCATGATTGAAGGGTGCTGTGGCTCTGTTCAGATGGGTCCATCCTCACTGCACTGGGACAAACATGGGTGGAGCAGTACACTGAAAACGCGCTACGTGAGAGTGGTTTTCTGATGCATGTTTGGTGTGCTTGCAGATCAGGCCATGGGAGCTGCGCAGTGCAACTTTTTTGTTGGTGTCCCTGCCCTTGAGGGCGGCTGGGCATTTGGCGCCATGCACACGCAGCGGGCACAAAGTCTCCTACCTATGCCAACTCCGCCCCTACGCCAACTTTTGCCCTATCTAATTCTTAGATCTTTGAGCTCGGCTTACGTGCGGATTTTCAGGGTTTTCGTTAGCCCCTAATTTCCCTCCAGCTTCAGCTATCGCAGCCAGAAGCAGCTCAGGGTCTACTGCCTGGTAGCTAGCTTCAGCGGCCAGCACTTGTAGCTGCGCTTTGATCGTTTGCGTATGATAAACGACCGTTGCCAGTCTTTCTAGACTGCTTCAATGTTACCATTGCAATCAGCAAATAGTGAAGGTGCGTCAAACAAGATTGGGCTGCTTTGTTCCAAAAAAACCTTCACAGTTCCAAAAAGCTGGTTTTCCTTCGATATTTTCTCCTTGCTGATGATAACTTTTATGAGAATATACACGTTATTTTTCCATGCCTTCTTTTGAAGTTCTTTAGTTCTAGTAGCTAAAACATAATTTTTCTTGCCAAATTGAGTTTTTATTGTAACACTTATTTTGGAAAGTGTTATTCCACAAATTCGTGGCATCCGAGATTTTGTGACTTTTCTGCACAACAATGACGTCTCTTAGCAACCATCCAATAACGCCCTGCCTTCCATATAAGGGGCGGAATGCTAAATAGGCTCAATACTAGCCAGCTGTTGTAAAACATTAAGCATGATTTGTTCAATTTGACAAAAATTCATTCATAAATTTTCGAATGACTCCCTTTGTTGGTCAAACATTTTCAACTTAAGAATTTTTAAGCAAAGATTATTTTCGCCTTGATCTCTTGACATGTTGGAGATTGTATCTAACTTTGTATTTTTCCATAGTAATAATTTTTGTCTATTTTAGGTTCTTCCCAATCTGGCAGTCCATCTATGACTGCGACAGCAAATTATCTATGGCTTAGCCATGCATGATACAGCAGGTAAATTCCGTCCTATTCTCTGCTCTATTTTTTCTAGCAAGTGAAGTTAGCTGAAAAACAAGTATCACAATGTAACTTTGGTTGGCAAATAGGGCCTTACACCATCCATATTTTTTCCAAGGACAAAACGTATCAAACTTTCTGTTTGAATTCACATAACGATGCCAAGGTTATTAGCAAGGCAAAACTCAGAAGCAGGTAAACAGCCAGCTAGGTTGGCTTGTAGAGAAAGAAGTTTGTCCTTCTTTGTAACTAGGACTTCCGCTCCCTGCAAAAAGAAGTTTTCCTTTCTGCACAAACAATCTTGCAGCACAATTTCCGCTGTTTTTACAACGTTTTATTCGTTGAGAACTCAATTTTAAACCCTCTGTAACAAATTTTTGCATTTATATTAAAATTGGCGCTTTTGCAGCATCCTAACATTCTCTCATTGCACCATTTTTTGGCAATTTCACATTTTATGTTTGCCTTCTGATTTCCAAAACCTGTTTTTGCACAGATTTAAATGCTAATTTTGAGCATTTTACTGCTTGCACACACAAAGGTTGCTTATTGCGAATAACTAAATCAATTTCATTTTTTGAACTATTTACCTATTTTTGAGGCAAAATTTACCAACTTTTATGGCAAAGTTTTGCAAGCCTTTGCTTTCGGCATAGCTGCTAACTGCCCGTGTGCATCTTCTCCACACAAAAACTAATTTGACTAGTTAGCTAATTTGGCCAAAGGCTAATGCCCTTCATGGCAGGAAAGAAGCCTAAGCTTAGTAGCAAATTTTAGAGCTACTGCAACCATTGTCAAACCCCTTCTTGGGCTTGAAAGTCTGGCAGATTGATCCAAACCTTTGCAGGTAGCCGCCATTCTGGCCGCCTGCCGGAAGTTGGCCTTGGCGAGCTCCGCCGAGGTTGGGGGGCTTAATTTTGATGGGTTTTGAGATGGGGTAAAAGGGGTCAAGGTAAAAAAGATGTTGTAAAGGCCAAGATTTTGGCTGTAAGGATGTAGGCCTTCTGGCGCCAGCAAATTGTGCACTGGCCCGCCCATGTCTATCTGTCCGGGCTCACAACTCCCCCCCGCCTGGATTCAAGCCTGGCATGATAGGAGGCTCGAATCCCAGTGGATAACCTATGGGAATAGGGTGACGGCTAATTTGGCCATCACTAGCCTGCTTTTCCAGGCTGGCTCCGCCCATATTTCGAGCATTCCCAGGCCGGGGGCACTGGGGCGAATTTTGGCCCCTACAAACTACCCAGAGCTACCTATTTATGGGCTCCTTTTCCCGTCAACGAAACAGTTGAACTGGCTGAATTTAGCCATTGTTTGCGAAAATAGCCTATCGTATTAGGATAAGCTTGCATTCCCAGAAACGTTTGAAGCAGTATTTTCACTGCTACTCTCACTCAATTGAGCCTTTCGTTCAATTTCATTGAACAGGCTGAGCAAGAGAAGGTAGGACTGGGTACCTGATGCTGACGCGGTGTGCGGCCGCAGCCGTTGTCGCCGGCGCCGGACTCGCTCTCCTGCCCGTCCATGGGCATGCAGTCCGCCGACGCTCTGCTTCCGGCCACCTCCATAGGCTTCTCCATCTGCGCCTCCTCGAACACCCCTTCCTGCTCCTCAGCTTGTTTCGCTGGGCAATTTGGCATCCCCAATAAAGGTGCGTTTGAATAATATATTGCCTTTTTCTGGCTTTATTTTGTTTCATAGGTTTTTAGTGAGCCTGAAATTAGGTGTCGCAGAAGCCTCTGCTCATGGTGGAAAAAGGGTAACCTGCATCTACTTTCAGACGCTTAAGGCCGGCAATTCTCCGCTCTCAGCCTCTCTCTGACCAGGTCTAGTCACAATAAGGTCTTTCTCAAGGGTTTTTATGCGTATCAGAGTCGCTGGTTGCATTATCCGTCGCAGCTCGTTAAACTTATGTTTCAAAGATTTCCAATTTTAGGTCATTTTAACCAATTCCATGAGTTTTTGGTCTGTTCTTGGAACTTGAAGCAGTTGAGTAGAAGTTTTTCTAGCACAAAACAATCAAAGATATTGCAAATTGAGGCATGAACTGGCCAATTCTTATAGCATCTCAGAGCTGGGTAGAGCAAAATCATCCTCCAAAACCCATCTGACTGTCATAGCTCCACTTAGAAGGGACGAAATCGCCCAAAATGCGCAGTTGACATTGAAACATCAGGAATCTTGGCGGTGAGACGAACATGCCTACCTCCACCTTACCTCCATGATTTCAATGCAACTCTGGAAGGCAAGGCTCAGAAAATTGATCAGCTTAAAATTTGCATCGCTGAATAAGTACAATTCGTCAGTAATTGGGATGGATCTTATAAAGTTGCAGAATAAATTGGAAGCATTTCATGGGGTACATTTTTGGGAGCATTTGCAAGTGCTGAAAATATACAACTTTTTCGCTTTCATGAAAACTATGGACACGTAATACCAGCAGTTTCTTAAATGAAAACTGGAAACAGGTAAATTGTTGAAAAGTATTGAGCGGAATAAAATGTGAGGCGCAAAATGGGATTAAAGCAGAGAATAAGTGGGTTTGGGGCTGGACAGCGGCTCGTCAGCGGTCGCATCCGTCACGACTGCCCTTCACCGCTCGGTCCTGATAACTTTGCAGCAGTTGTGGATAGGCTCTGATTTTGAGTTTCATTTTGGGTCTTAATTGAAAACATCTTAGTAAGGATCTAAAGAGCAATTATTGCTGCCAATGAGGTTTAGGTCCAGCCATTGCTTTTGCTTTCTCAACAATGAGCTCCCATTGATTCACAGGCGCTTTTCGAAAATATCTCAAATAAAAGCTGTAGTAGAGAGCGTTTTGAGCAGCAATCTGCTTATGCAGTTGCTCTGAACGGCAGTTTTTGGACGGCTGTTTTCGCTGACCTTCCCACCATCTAATGCCGCAATTTGGGTTCCAAGGAAGAGGAACGAGTTCATGAGTGACCTTAAGTTTGGAAAGATGAGTGTGACGTTTCCCAAGCTGGTTTCGTTGACCTTGTGTCGATGAGGCAGGCGGAAGGGAGGCCGGGATCAGTTGCTGTAGATAGTCCCCCAAGATGCCCTAACCTGTTCCGCTCTGCCTCCCCTTTCCGGTGACGATGAAAGAGAATCTGGCTAAGTTACTGCTGAATTCACCACAGCGTTTGGTAGCAGAGAGTGGTTAGCTTATCTGTACCTCAACCGACCACCTCTACAATGCTACTACAATGTCCGGCACCGCTTCCGCCAACTTCCGCTTCCACAACAACTTCTGGCCTTTGGACTTCGCCGCCTTCTACCAGCAGCGATTGAGCCAAAAGCCCCAGTCACCGATCTACAGAGCCAGGACAGCGAATCGAGCCCAGCCTTCAATGCCGGATTTCGCTTCGCTGCCAGACAGGACACCCTGCAGCCCCGGAACTTCACTCAGCCAGAGCCGGCCCAGTGAACTTCTATGCAGCAGCAACTGCGACTACGCTGCATGGCATTGAAAATTGACTTTTAAGTCTCTTTTCAATGTCCGTTCTTCATCAGCAACATCGCAGTGCCAAGTTTCCAGTCTTCGCCTTTTTTGGGCGGCAGCCAGGAAACTCTGACGTCACACGGCACACTTGCTACCATAATCCGCTGCCACGAAGGGTCTTGAAGCAAACTGAAAAGTTCTCTTCAAGCAGCATCTCCCTTCAATGACTTCATTCTATCCTTGCGGATTTTATGAAATCATCAAATGCCGACGATCAAGACAACATTCGACTTTGCTTCAGAGCATTGAAAATTAACTGAAAAGTTTCTTTTCATGCTGACGTCAGCAGCGTTGTCTTCAGAATTTCATCATCCTGAAAGGGATTTTGAATATTCTCTGCAGCTGACAGCTACCAGCGTCGATCCATCTTCAATGCCAGAGTTTGAAATTGGCCATTGTCAATTGTCAAAGATCTTTGTTGCCAGTGCCAGTCAACGTCGGCACGGACGCAACTCCACTGCTTGGGCATCGAAAACTAACTGCAAAGTTGTTTTCATGCCATCTACGCAAGCATCATCAATGACGATTTCATTATCCTTGGATGGATCTTGAAATTGCCTGCAGCCACCAGCGAACCTCACATTCGCTGCCCAAGTTTGAAAATTGGCTCAGGTCAGTTTTCAAACTCCTGGCCTCTGCTGCAACCATGCCGGCCAGCCAGACCAGCTATCCAGCAAAAGCGACGTTTACGCTGCTAGAGTTTTGGGACCGTCTCTGACAATTCTCAAAACTCCCTGCTGCCTGCTGCAACCTCACCAGTCCGCATGTTTATGAATCCTTGCGGATTTATAAACTTTCGAGCATCGCTGAAGAAAAGCCCAGCCAGCTTCAGAGTCAATTGCCGTCCTTCAACATCGCTTCATTTGCAGATCTTTATGAGCAAGTAAATGCCGAAAAGCAACGCCGAACGAGTACGGCCAAAAATGACTCAAGAGCGGCCTCTGCTTTCTGCGCAGATGACTACTTGGCCGGGCACAGCCTAGTGGACTACCTCTACCACTGCTTCTATGGCCTCCCAGTCTTCCACGACCTCAGCCTACTCACCTGCAGCCAGAAGGATCTCTTCGAGGACGGCACCAGCTACGAGCACAATGCCTCCAAGGCCTACTTCCACTGCGCCTGCCTCTGCCCATGCGCATCGGAAGATTGTGCTAATGCCCCGCCCCCTCCCCCTCCTTCTGCCCGCCATTGAAGAAAGCGTCAATTCTGGACAAAGTCTGCCGCTTTCGCTACGGCTTCCTGGAGCACCACAACCGCATCCAGATCTCTAAGGACTGCAACCAGTGCGGCATGCTAAACGGCTTTGACTGCGGCCTCTGCCACTCCCAGCCCGACAGCAACTACACTGGGCCACTCCAGGACTCCGTTCTGATCGACGCTGACTATGGCTTGCTGCCCATACTCTGCTCCAGCATCAAGCCATGCAAGTCCAGCGTATCCGCCTTCTTCAACCTCGGCAACTACATGGACACCTTCAGCGCCATGCAGCTCTGCCCATTGGAAGACGCCTTGGACACGCGGCCATCCACCGCCTGGGCCCTCCATCCGCGCCTACACCTTCAACAACAACAACCCCAACACCGACAGCCCGCCGCGGAGCTCGGACGAGCGGGAGGACATCCTGGTCCCCCCTCGTCCGCCCTGGGTGCTCCTCCTGGACGCCGGCCCCCCCTTCACCCCTTCGCGGACACCAGGGAGTGCGCCAACCTGCGCGAGCTCCAGACCTTCCTGCAGCGTGTCATCAACCAGCTCAACCAGAGGGGGGGGGGGGGGGGGGGGGGGGGGGGGGGGGGGGGGGGGGGGGGGGGGGGGGGGGGTTGGTGGTCCTCATCAAGTGAGCTCCCTCATTTCCCAGTAGGCTCAAACAAGAGCAGAGATAGTGTGGTTGAAGGCTGGCAGACATCGCTTCTTGTCCGCGTGATGTCCTGCGACGGCCTCTCTGCGCCCACACTATCGCCCTTCCTTGCTTGCCTGTCGCTCCTGCTGCGATGCGTGCTTTACTGCCCTTCCTGCCTATCCGCCCTTCCCCTTGAGAGTCAGTCGTCAGAGAGAAACACCAGAGCAAGAGGAGAAACACAGCTCAAAAGGAGCAACTCACTGACGCACCGTGGGGGAGAATCGGAATCGAAGGAATCGCTCAAGAAAGCAACGCATCCTAACAGCCTGAGACACAAACAAGGAGGAGAGAGTGTCCGACTGACATTCAAGGACACAGGGAACAGTCGGAATGGAGACGCGAGTCCATACCCCTACTCACGATTCACTGAAGACTCTCTCCAGCCCACTCATCGAAGGCTCTGAGTCCAAGTGAGCCTCCAGAACGAAGGGGAGAATTGGAGCCGTGATTCTCAGTCCCGTCTTCGATACGCACAATTGATCGAAGGTCGTTGGTCTAGTCCACCTATCGCAGACTAGGAGAGCCTATCTGGCTTCGATGTCGACTAGAAGAACACATCTTCATGGATTGCTGCTCGGCGCCGACAAACAGGAGGGTCTGCATGGCACCAGCAGCGGAGTATGGGTGCTTCTGGCCTGCCTTCATCGGCAGGGCCACCGGCACAGTCCAGCTCAAGCACAGCGCCTCACCCATCCACTGCTTTTCTACCCCTGCCCACAGTCGCAGAGTGCTGATCTCTAGAGCTCCACTCTGCCCTACTGCAACTCCGCTTCTTGCCGGACATATTCATCGGCATGAAGCGGTTCGAGTCCAGCCTCGCCATCATCTTACACGGCGGCCAGTCCAAAGTCAAGCCACGCGGCCAGCAGCTCAACCCCAGCAAGGACGCCATGTTCCGACATAGGCTCTAACAATCCCGTGGCCCGCATCATGCTTCTCTCAGTATGATGTCAGCCTTAGACTGGATCTGCGGGAACCTGGAAGGCTTGGTCTACAGCTTCTACTTGGACGGAAACAAACTGAGTGGCCCATCCCAGCTCCACACCACCGGAGTGCATCTCGGATGGCATTCAGACTGTTACTGCTCACTTCATCAGCTCCTCACAGCGGCAGAGAGTTGAAAGCCAGTGCTGAGTTTCAAGCCTTACATTGGCAACCGGAGCTTGCCTCTTCAACTCATTGCCGCTCTGTTCATGGTCAGCCGAAGTGACCAGGCTGTGGCACCATCCATGCTGCCTTCCCTCCATCACTCCTGGACAAGGCCCAAAGCCCCCTGCACTGTGCCATGTTTGGCCCCGGCTGACAGGAATGTCTAGCATCACTTGACCATACATTACTGCGCCAAGTAATGCATCCTTGGCACAGCAGGATCCAGACCCATCTCCTCGGCTGCCGGGAGGGAAGAGTACCCGAAACGGGAAACGGGAAACAGAGGAAGAGTACCTGGCACAAGAACCAGGATGCCAAGCTGTGCTACTGTCAGTGGACATACAGAAGATGGACAACGTCCTAGATGGTAGAAGACACAGCTATATCTCCTGCTCTACACTCCCCACCCTACACCTGTCGCATCTGGTCCAAACAGAGCTACTTCTATCAGCTCAGCTTCGGCCAACACCTTCTCGACGATGCAACAGATGACAGCCCAACAAGTGACTACGGATTAACTACAACAGTAGACATCTTCTACACCGGAGGGATGCCGGTGCTATTCAATGGCATCTTAACCCAACAGGTGAGCACAGGAAGACCCACGGCCCACGGGAGGCTGTCAGACCTTCCCGTCAGTCACCACAGGAATCTGTGCATCTGCTGCTAGAGTTTAAAATTGGCTCTTGTCAGTTTTCAACTCGATGCTGCCCACTGCAATCTTCACGGGCCAGCAGCTGCCAGCTTTTCAGCCGACGCTTTGTCTTCTCTGCTTGAGCTCGGAAATTGGCTCCGATCAGTTTTGGAACTCACTGCTGCCTGCAGCAATTTTTGCCGGTCAACAACAGCCAGCTATCCAGCAGAAGCTTCGCCTCCATTGCTCGAGTTTGGAAATTGGCTCCGATCAGTTTTCAAACTCACTGCTGCCTGCGGCAATCTTTGCCGGCCATCACTGTTTATGAATCCTTTCGGATTTGTAAACTTTCAAGCATCACTGGAGAAGACCAGCCCGATTCAGAATCGGCCACCGTCTTTCAATGTCGCCAATCTAGATTTACTAATCTTTATGATTATGTGAATCTCTGAGCAAGTAACTGGAAGACACTTGGCAAAAACCGATTCAGAATCAGCCTCTACTCTTCGATGATTGACAGCGGCCGGCACAGGCACAGCCTAGTGGACTGCATCTGCTGCGGCCTCTACGCTCTACCGGCCATCTGCAACCCCAGCCTGCTCACCTAGGGCCAGAAGGACTACATCATGGACAGCGTCAACTGTGAGTGCAACGCCTCCGAGGCCTTTGTCCACGGCATACGATCTGATAGCAACGCCATCCACAAAGGGCCCTCCAGAGACCTGCGCCCTCCCCCTTCTGCCCGTCTTTGAAGACAGCGTAGCTCCTGGACAACTACCGCTGCTTTCACTATGGCTTTCTGGACGGCCACAGCTGAAACCTGAACGCCACGGACTCTCGCCATTGGCGACATCAACTGGCCATCAAATTCCGCCTGATCAACTGCGGCCACTGCTTGCTGCCTATCCTCTGCTCTGGCATCAAGCGGAACTAGTCTGGCATCTGCGCCGCCCTCTACTCCAGCAGCTACATGTAGATGCACAGCGCCATGGAGCTCCGCTTTTGGAAGACGTCTCTCCAATTCCACAAGGGCCATCACTATCACCCTCCTTCCTTACTGCGCCCCACAGCCAGAGGTCGGTGGTGTACAAGGCCTACGGAATCCTGGACAGTTTCCGCAAGGACTAGAGGCAATTGAGTGTAGATGCCGCCTCGGACAGCAAAGAAGTCCTCGGAGTGCAACTTCCGTCAATCCTCAGAGTTGTCATCGACAATCCTCACGGATTAGCTAAGCTGCACTGGAACTTCTTCCGCTGAGGACTGTCAGCGGGAAGGGAGCAGAGAGCATGGAGGGATGTCGCTCATCTGCCCTACTGACATACGCTTCCATGGCTAAGGAACTAGTCAGAGCCTCAAGGTCCTCACTAGTTCCCACCCTAGTGTAGACGTCTCAGCAAACGGGAAGGGAGACTTCCAACAGCTGCTGTCCGCAGCTCAGGCTTCCCATCGGATGATACTGCGAATAAAAAGGAGTCATCCGAGTGCAACTACCGTTCGTCCTCAAATGGTCGTCTTTGACAGTCCCCACCGACGAACGAAACGGCATTGGACCTGCGTCCACCAGGAACCCCCTGACAGAGGCCTCAATGGAGAAGGAACTAGACTGAGTCTCAAATGACCTTGCTAGTTCTCACCTTCACGCCGACAACTCAGCAAGGTAGGAAGGAGAACTGTGAGATGTGGCCAGTCATTGGCATCCACATCCTCATTGCCACTATTCTGGCTCTCATTCCGTGAAGAGAGACATTCCGCCTTGGCTTACCCTCTTACACACCTCGTCCGGGATGCGGAGACTGAAAACAGATGCCACTTCGACCAGCGAGGAAGTCTTCTGAGCGCAACTTCCTTTCAGCCAAAGGTGGTCCTCGACAGCCCTTGACGATCAACTAAGCTGCACTGGACTTTCATTCACCGAGAAACAGATGCTACTGCAATATGTTCAGCGAACATCAGAACAGACAGGACTATCTGGATAACACCAGTCGCAACAATTCATCTTCTGCTCCTTACTAGAGCTCCGAGGCTCGCAGAATTGACTCTCGACCTCATCCCTACAGTCTTTCACTCGCTGACTACCAACCTCCCAGGCTCACCACCTAGGAGCCAAGCTGGAGCTCAACCTAGTCATCCTTCTACTCTGGCCACGGATGTTGATGTAGCTTCCATGGCTTCTGTGGACGGCTATGACTCTAACCTGCACAACTCCAACTCCCATCCCACGATACACCAGTTCCCTGAACAGCCACTGGACAGCCTCGCTACCCAGTTCTGCGCCCCCTACCGAGTGGAATCCATGCCACCTTGCCCGGCGGGAGGATACAGGGTACCCGTACGATCAAGCTAGACATCCTGGAAGGAGCCCCCCATATCTATCGCTACCTCTCGTTCACCTTCAACAGCCAGGCCACCGACGCACCCCGTAGCTCTGTTGCCACAGCTGCCGTTCAACCTTTCACTCCTGGACAAGAACAGCAACGTGCATCTCGGCCTCCTCAAAACCACCACCTTCTGACGGAGGCTCTGATAGCTCTTCAGACGCTACACACCTTTCCCTCAGTAAGAGATCCGCCGTGGACTCTGCCCAAGAGAACCTGGCCACTGCCCACTAATGTCGGCTCGGACATCGACGACTTTGTGCATCCCAGCCCCAACCACGTCATGATCTGGCGTTGTGTCTCTTGACCCGAGACGACACAGGATTGTACTGCATCGTCAGGACACCTACGACCCGGATGTTTGGACAGCTACAGTGCCCCAGCCGTCATGGTAGTCAGGACCTCTTGATGCCTAGCCACCAGTGTCGCCGGGCTATCTACGCCACGTGGTTCTATCTCGACGCCAGGTCATCTATGACGTGGAAACCACCATCACTCCCTGCCCTCTAAGACGCATGGCCTCCACAAGGAAGCGCAAAGAACAGCTTTTCCGAAGGAAACAGGGAGGAGGAAAAGGACCCACTGTCTCGCGACCAGACACCATCGTGGATGCAGCGGATGCCCTCTGGTCAAATGAGACAGGCGGACAGGCTGAAATACAACCGGCCCTGCTTCTCATCACAGCGAGGGAAACCCGGAGTACGAGAGAAGAACACGTAGAGGGAAGAAGCTCCTAGCGAGTAGGAAGTCACCCTTATTCGGAAGAAGGGCAGCCTTCGTGCCGAAGACCCAGAAGACGTCACGATGGAAAGGGGAGGGGTGAGGACCTCAACCTTGAGAGCCTGCAGATCATGACCCT
>JASANA010012389.1:0-18353 GCA_030248095.1 Ptycholaimellus sp. GST1_10 | reverse complement strand
ACATTGCCTGCGCCGTTGGCATGGCCAGAGAGGATATAGCTGCCATGAAGATTACGCAACATTCGCCCTGCCTAAAGTGTGGAGCCGTCCTGGTGCGAAAGTACCTCGGAAGCGATGGAGTTCTGAACAGCTACGACGTCTACCGCTACTGTGACCAGATGGGCAGCATCCCTTCTGTCTATGAGCACCTGGAACAGGAGTCCTGCTCCGTGGAGTTTTGCAATACGCACATGAATGATCTTCCTCGTATTTGGGTTCAAGCCCACCCGCTTCTCAAAGACTGGCCCGACAGCCCAGATCCCAATTCTGGCGGACAGCCGAGGAAGAATCCCAATTCTGGTGGACAGCCGAGGAGGAATCCCAATTCTGGTGGACAGCCGTGGAAGAATCCCAATTCTGGCGGACAACCGTGGAACAATCGTAACCCAGCACCCTTTCCACCCAACGCGGGAGCCAAAACTGCACCTGCCCCCAACCTCTACATCGCCGTCACCTGCCTTTTCACTCTCCTTCTCATTTTTGGCCCCACTCCAGAAGCATTCCCTCAAATATGCTTTTTAATTTTCCAGCTGTGTTCGCTTTTTCCCCTAATTCGTTCATCGGTTTGAAGAACAGAACAAGCCTGGGGGTTCAAATTCTTTGGATGATTGCTGTTTACCTTGAAAATGGTTGAATGAAAAACAAAAATGTTAAAAGTTGTTTGCTGATTAAGTTTTCAGCACTTTTAAAAGTTTCGATTTCGAATATGTGCATGAAGTTACGATCGGAGTTGAGCAATTGGGCTTTCGCGAGGGAGCAAGGCAAGCCTTCAGCGCCCAGCCCCTCTTTTCGACCCCGCTGTACGGTTTCGGAGTTATTGATATATCTTACAAGACTAAAATGCTACAGCATGAGAAGCTTATGAATTTGCGATCATCAAAAAGAAAAAGACAAGTTGTAACACAATTCTAATTTATTTTGATTTGAATTGTGATAAATTTTAACATGTCCATTTGATTGACTTCGTCCACTGAATAAAAACTCCACTGCTCATTCATAAGCAGGCGGCAATTAATGGCAGAAATCTTTCCTAAGTAGAGCAATCTAATTCGTGTTTATCTTAAATTTTTGCTTAACATTTGAATAATTTTCAATGTTTAATTTTTAAATAATATTTTTGGATTAATTTTCGAACCTTAAGTCTCAAAACGAAGAAATAAATGCCCCAATGCACAATAAAAATTGATCATATTTCGATTGTTTGCAAACTTAAATTTTACCTTTGCTTGTTTCAATTTGATTTCGTTATTGTTCATTTTCTACACATAAAAGATAAATATTAGTTTTATTATATCTACAAAAATTCAACAAATAATTTTCGATGTATATTTATGGCATTTTATTGAATTTTTATTGTTTTTTGTTATTTATTTTTTTTATTAATTTTTCGAAAGTTTTTGTGCTCTTTGTGCCAAAATTGCCGCCTGCTTATGAATGAGCAGTGGAGTTTTTAGACAGTGGACGAAGTCAATCAAATGGACATGTTAAAATTTATCACAATTCAAATCAAAATAAATTAGAATTGTGTTACAACTTGTCTTTTTCTTTTTGATGATCGCAAATTCATAAGCTTCTCATGCTGTAGCATTTTAGTCTTGTCAATATCTTGTTCATGTGGAAGGCATTTTTTAATTTTCCCACATTGAAAAGGCTACGAGTTCGCCACATGAACAAGGCTTTAAGTAAATGATGATTTACATTGAGGCACCTTACGATTTAGCTGGCCAACAATACCGTACCAACTACTACCTGAGCATCAATTTAAACTTTGAGGAGCATTCAACAAACGGAACATGTAAAACTACGCAGTTTGACTAAAATGAAACATTATAAAATGGGTAGAGCACAAAATTGAACCAAATCGCACACAAAATACGTGAATTGATTGGGAAATTTCTCCAGATAACCTATAACATAAATAGCACCGTTGGAAAGCTGAAACAATTTGCTAAAACGTAATTCTTCGATTTTTGAATTTCAGTTTTGTTCAAAAATAAGAATACTTCAAAGTTGGACATGTCATGTTTTTACCCATTTTTTGTAGGTTTTTGAAAGATTTCTAAAATTCGAAGGCCAAAATCAAAATTTCATGATTTTCGCCCTCGAGATCTTGTTTCAAGCTTTCGATTGGTATATATATGTCCATGGTTTTATCCAATAAATATCCAAGGCGCTGAACCCCGTCACACACAACCACCCAAAAACTCGATCACCCATTCATAACTAGGGCGCTGTCGCATGCAAGCTAACCTGAGCATCAGTTTAAAAAAAACTGCGCAGTTACCCTGAATTGCTTGTTTTGATTTGTTTTGCTTGTTTTCCAAAATTCCAAGATGAAAATAAAAATTTCACGATTTTCCTCCTTGAGATCTCCTTATAAGCTTTCGATTGATGTATATATGTCCATAGTTTCATCCATTATCCAAGGCGCTGAACCTCGTCACACGCAACCACTCAAAAACTCGATCACCCATTCATAACTAGGGCGCTGTCGCGCCCTAGGAATTTTGATGAGGTTCTAGCTATTCACAGGAAGCTTCAATCGTTCTAATTCTTTTTGCACCGGATTTAAATCACTACAACTTGAAAAAAGGAAAGTCCCTCAAAAACCATCTGTCCAAACTCCTCTTCCTCCTCCACCTTCATCTTCTCCTCCGAATCTATCCAATGGCCTATATTAGGTATTAGGTAGGTGATAATTGTGCAGAAGACCTTGGTTTATGACCGCGGAGGGTTACTAAATTTTTTGAACGGCTGATAATTGTACAGAAGACTTTGGTTTTTGATTAACAAGTCATCTATGCCAATTATATATCTGTGCTTACGCTTGAAATTGGTTGATAAACCACAGATTTGCTCTTTCGAGTGATAATATTCACCCTTGCAACAAAAACATTTCTTAATTTTTGGCATCAGCTACAAGTGAATGTGGAAGGGGGTATGCTCCGCGGTCACCTATTGCGCTTTGGGCCTTATACTTGTTTAAAATTGAAAAACAAAAACGCATGAAAAGCAATCTTTGAAAGTTTTCTGTTCGCACTCATGGAGTGCCCATTAGTAAAGGAAGCTAAGAACAAGAGATATAAAGAAAGGAAAGATCGGTGGAGATTAATTAAGAGAAGACGTGAGCAGGGTTGTCTTGGCAACGAAGAGGGGAGAAGTGGGGCATCCTTCACTTTGCTAACCTGCGGGAACATAAGAAGAGAGTGCTGAGAGGGGAGCTTAGACTGGGCGCTAATGCCACTCACATCCACTCTGTCGGTGGAGGGGGAGGAGGGAGGTAGGCGGATGGGCGAGGAGGAAGGCCTCCGACGACGCCTCAACTCCGGTGCCAGCACTCACTCCGTCTCTTCCCTCGTCCGCAACATGGAACAGGACGACACCCACCCCAAAGATCCTTCTCAACTCCAGCGGGAGTACAGCCTCTACCCCTTTGTCCCGGTTACTCCCTTTTCAACTATTTCTTCTCTGCTGTGCTGCTATTCACTGCAAATGCATAAGCAGTACATTATGCGTTTGATTAGCGCTATGGATCTACTTGTTTACGGGAAGCAATAGATTGGAAGGCTCTGTAGATTAGATTTATGTCTTTAGGCGTAGTGGAGGAAATAAGTTCATTAGCTCAAATGAGCCAGTTGATGTAAAGAAGACGACCTCATTTGGGGCCAGAATCAAAAGAAACCAGTGATGTGGGGCTTTTGGTCGATTACACCAGTAGTTAAAACATCGCCTGATCCTAGAACCAGAGTATTTACCTTCTACTCTCGACCGCTCATAAGAGCTCGAAAATGCAGAAATCGTCGATCCCAGTACGGAAAGGGCAAGTGATACCCATGACGCGTCTGCCTCCAATGCGCGACCGCAAGAAGCTTTGTCATCATCCTCCCGAACTCATCGCTGTCGTCCCGCCTACGCCGCACAATCCCACACCACCAACCACTACTTCCAACGCTTCCCCGCCTCAGCACCACCCTAGCCCTCCCAGCACCCCATCTCAGCCTACTACACCACCCACTCCTCCACAACATCACCAGGCAGCAGAGCAAGAATACCCATCTCTGGAACCTCTCTGCGACCAAGATGTGACCAAAAATGCGGCACAGGAGGAGACTACACTGGCCCCGGAAATCTCAATCGTTCCTAGCCAATGCTTAAATGACTTAGAGCATAGCTGGTACTCATGGCTTTGCAGGACCAGGCGTCGATGATCGGAGACGTGGCCTCGTCGCTGGGCGAAGAGGGGGCAGGTGATCTGGAGGCGGGGGCCGAAGTGGAGGATGAAGAGGAGCGGGCAGACGCGGAGGTGATGCAGCTGATGGGCCCACCCTCCATCCTAGCCTCCTCCAACGTCTCCACCGCCGGTCTCTCCGTGGACCCCGACTCTTTCCTCGACACCTTTCGCGTCAGCTCCCGGTTAGCCTTGTCTTGCCTGCTTATACGTTTTCGATAAGCTGAGCGAATTAGGTGTTTTGGCTAGGTTGAGCGAAATGATAACGGAGAGATTACACTCCTACGCAGAAGACCTGCAACGTCGGGCGGCCGCCGTCCGCACGGAACTCGAGCGGGCTCCAACGCCAGACGAAGATCGCGCATCGCAGGCCACCGATGCACCTCCTCCACCTCCTCCACCACCTCCTCCTCCACCACCGCCTCCACCTGTTCTGCTCATTAGCCCATAGCCCTCCTTCTCCGTTAACATTGCTGCATGACTTCAGGAAGATGGGAAGCCAGCAAACCTGAATATAGAAGAGCTGCCACGATGGAAGCAGGCTGTACACTACATTGTCAATTACAGATACCCTGAAATCATTGATACCAGCAGTTGGTTTTCTGGATATTGAGAAGAGGCTTAGAGAATGAATTGAGTTTTTTCCAGGCCGCTTCTACATCGTTTGGCTGATTATCGTCACCCTGGCCTTTCTCTACAATGCTTATGGCATTCCGCTTCGATGCTCTTTTCCATATCAGGTTTCTGCATCATTTCAGAATCTCCCAATAAAAGTCCCTTTCTCAAATTCCTGCTCTTTTCAGACAAGCAGCAATTTGCCGATGTGGCTCGTATTGGACTACCTTTCAGATGCTGTTTATTTGTTCGATATCACTATGGTCAAGCCGCGGCTCATTTTCATTGAAAATGGATTAGCAATCGTATGCTCTGCCTTTTTGTCTGTTGCATGAATCTAAAATTTATTAAATTTTCAGAAAGATCCCAAGAAACTAAAGCGAACGTATTTATTCAGCAAGGACTTCAAGGTATTTGTTTAGGCAAAATATAGCTAAGGATTTTGGATTGCTTGCAGCTTGATTTATTCGCTCTTCTTCCTTTAGATTTTCTATACTTGGCCATTGGAAGGGTTTTTCCTTTGGTCCGCCTGCCTCGCTTGTTGAAGGTGCCAATATCTTTTGATTTAGTCTCACTCTGAGTAGATGTCCTATATTTAGGTGTCTGTCTACTTTACCTGCTTCGAACACCTGGACACACTGGTGACCAATGTGGTGGTACTACGGTGTGCCTATTTTTCAACCCAGCTCATCCTGTCCACCGATGCTTTCCAGAATTTCCAAAACAATCTCCTACATGCTGTACATCATCCACTTGAACAGCTGTGTCTACTACCTGCTCTCGGCCTGGCAAGCATTTGGGAAGATTGGCTACCTCGTGGACGACATCGATGAACCCGAATGGATCAACAACCGATGGGCCTACACCAACGAGTTATTCCCTTTTTCACCTCTTCCCCCCTTTTCACCTCTTCCCCCTTTTTCACCTCTTCTACTCCACCTCCTGTCTACTTCTCCAGTGGCAACGCGTACATCCGCTGTATATACTTCACGACAAAACTGGCTTGCGTGATCGGGAACAATCCGCCGCCGACGAACATGCTGGAGTACATCTACATCACGGCCAGCTGGCTCATGGGCATCTTCGTCTTCGCCATCCTCCTCGGCCAGATCAGAGACATCGTCACCACCGCATCCCGCAATCAGTACACCCCCATCCTCACCTACTCACATGCTGGAGTACATCTACATCACGGCCAGCTGGCTCATGGGCATCTTCGTCTTCGCCATCCTCCTCGGCGAGATCAGAGACATCGTCACCACCGCATCCCGCAATCAGTACACCCCCATCCTCACCTACTCACATGCTGGAGTACATCTACATCACGGCCAGCTGGCTCATGGGCATCTTCGTCTTCGCCATCCTCCTCGGCCAGATCAGAGACATCGTCACCACCGCATCCCGCAATCAGTACACCCCCATCCTCACCTACTCACATGCTGGAGTACATCTACATCACGGCCAGCTGGCTCATGGGCATCTTCGTCTTCGCCATCCTCCTCGGCCAGATCAGAGACATCGTCACCACCGCATCCCGCAATCAGTACACCCCCATCCTCACCTACTCACATGCTGGAGTACATCTACATCACGGCCAGCTGGCTCATGGGCATCTTCGTCTTCGCCATCCTCCTCGGCCAGATCAGAGACATCGTCACCACCGCATCCCGCAATCAGCCCCTTAATGCTGGAGTAAATCGGCGCTGGCTATGGGTCTTCGTCTTCGCATCCTCCTCGGCAATAAAATGTACCGCATCCCGCACATCAGTACACCCCCACCCCCCTGCTCATATCCTCCTCCTCGCTGGTCTCCGTAGCCGGCCTGCTGGGAACGCCAGCGTCCCAGCTCCTCCTTGCTCTGGAAGTACTGCTTGGGCTGACTGGGATCGCTGGAGGCGTGATGCCGCTCACCTTCAAATGCTCGCTTTGTGATTAAAATATTCTTGCCAATTGCAATTGACAATTTTGCCAAACCCTACGCTTTGTTGGAGCCCTTTTGAATAAATCGAATATTCCAAAAAATTCACCACATTAGTTTGCCGGAAAATAATATACAGAATTAAATGAATGTACTTCCTGTGTTCGTGGCCAGACGTTTGTGATGGCCGCGATCCTCCCGTTCTCCTGCCCGCTTGCGGCCCTGAGGACGGTAGGCATCGTCGCGTTGATACGCTCCACTCTCAGCGTCTCCAGACTTCTCCACACCTCCCTTACCCTTGGCCTCAATCATCTACCTTATACTCGAAAACTCTTAGGAGCCAAATTCAAAATTATACACAGCGCCTTCGCCTTCGTTTCTTGACTACCACCCAGGAAGGCTACAAATAAAAACCCTGATTCCCGTCAAAAATTCCCTATATCAGCAGAACCGATTGCTCATCGGAGCTGATATCAATGCACAGGAGCCCTCCCCAATCGTTTCGTTTCCGAGAAGCGGGGGAGAGGCTGACTGGGAAGGAGCTCTGGGATTCGAAGTAGTCTCCGCCCTCCTCCTCCTCCTCGTGAAGGTTGGCGGAGGCGTCGGAGCAGAAGCCGGGCTGGGTCTCCACCTCCATCTCGGCGCCGACCTCCAAGGACCGAGGGTCCAGAGCAGGCTCATTGGCGTCAGAGAAGACGTCATCGTCCTGCGTCTCCTTCGAAGCCTCTCCACGCCCTCCCTGCAATCACCATACCCCTATTCCTAGCCCAACCAAAGAAAAATTATCTCACTTTCTGTCGTCTCCGCTCTAACTCAGCTATTACCGGATTTAACCACTCCCCAAACGCAACGCCACGGCGCGCCTAAAAACAAAACACACCTTGGGATCCTTGTTGGCTAAGCGGTTGAGGTAGATGGCGGCCTTGGTGCATAGGAAGCGGGCCTGGGCGTCGCTGTCGGCCTCCTCGGAGACCAAAGAGAAGCCCTCCGGCACCCGCTTCAGGGCGTAGTCAACCCAGGTCTTGCCCAACCAGACGTCCACCACCCGTCGCAGCCAGTCCCAGTGCCACTGGCAAACCATCCAATTTCTCAATTCTTCAATACTAAGGCCAATATTTTTCCTATAAGCAATCTCCTTTCACTGGCGACTTAAAAGATATATACATTTTCAGACTACTCTCACGAATTATCCACTCAAAATGAAATTCAAAATATACATCCAGCTCGAAACATCGGACAAGGCCGTGTCGACTGGCTAGGCTGATGGCCAGATTTTCCATGAAGAAGGTGCGTAGAAGCGTCATCAGATTAGCCGCAGCGCTGCAAACTTTGGCTCAAATCATCATTCATTGAATCAGAGAAATAATCAGAGCCCAGATCGAAAA
The DNA here is from genome assembly GCA_030248095.1 of Ptycholaimellus sp. GST1_10. NCBI lineage: Eukaryota > Metazoa > Nematoda > Chromadorea > Chromadorida > Chromadoridae > Ptycholaimellus > Ptycholaimellus sp. GST1_10. The sequence continues at coordinate 10,168 of JASANA010012389.1, read as the reverse complement.
GTACCTTCGTGAACGGTCATATCGTGGTTCACCGCGACAGGCCCCCGCATTCCTTCCATACGGACACCCTCCACCTTCCCTCTCAAACATCACTTTCACCCTCTTCTTAAATGGACAAATTTCTTCTACAAAATAAGCCCAATTTCTCAGCATAAATTACGATAAGCAACTAAAGTATTTGAATATTCGCTATATTTAACATTTATATTTTCTATTTTTTATTTTTTTCGCCAATTCAAAATAAATACAAACCGATTGCGCAAGATGAAGTTGATCGAGTTCTGGTCCATGCCGAACATGAGCTTGAACCCGTCCTTGCTGGAAAATCAATGTTCACCACGTCATATTACCCAAAGCCGGAAAAGAGGAATCAACTGAACGAGCTGACAGGCGCCCATCTTGCTGTAGAGACGGCATCCCTGGGACTTGCCGTAGGCCTTCACTAGCACCTGCAAACAACCGCATCGCCGAGTTTAATGCATACATTCACTTTACTAAATATTTTACAAATTATCGAAAAGTTTATACTTAAAAAAAGATCCTAAATTATTCTTTAATTGTTAAAGAATGAATATCCGTTTTCCAAGTATCAATTCCGCGATAAAGTATAGCCTATGCTAAAGAAAATATCCAAAACCTGCTTCCACCAGCGCTTCCGGATGATGTCCAGTTCGTCATCGCTCTTCCCGCCTGGCCGCTGCAGCCAGCGCGGAATCTTGCCGACCAGGAGGTTGCCCAGTCGCGCTGAAAATATGACCCAGGACATTTATGCTAACTATTCACATCAAGCTCAAGTCATCCCATTATCACTCATGCACTTCCACACAAGTTACAGCAACATTGAAACATCAACTAACAATGCCGTTCATGGCCTTCCGCTTGGATGGAAAGATGGTGGAGAATCTGCTGATTCTGGGCAACGGCACCTCCGACGCGCTTGAACTCCGCTCCTTGGAGCTCGCAGGAGGCGATGATGCCCGTCTGAGTGCCCTATTACACCAAACCTTCACACCCAGCCAATCCAACACAACAATCATCCACTTCAAACTCTCATTCTCCCTCCTAGAGCTGGAAAAATGAACCTCAATCTGCTGGATCCTGGCCTCAATCATGCTCTTCCACTCGTTGAGCTTGGACTGGAGATCGCAGTCGCCGACGGTGATCTCGGGCAGCAGAAAGGAGGTCTGCTCGGAAGCCGGCAGAGGATACGCAGTGGGGTTGAGCGGTAGCGGCTGGCCTGCAATCATTAATCCATCCTTTTCTGTCCCATCACAAAACTCCACGAATTCTCTTTTCAGTCCATACTGAAGACAATCCGATAGCTAAATTAAATATACACGTGAAAAACCCATTTTACTAATTAACGAAAAATCCTAGAATAATCAATGAAAACGAAAACTAAAAACCGGTGGTGGCGAAGTAGTCCATCATGGCCTTGTACTGCTGATCCAGCCAGCTCTTGCTGAGCGTGGGGCAGTCGTCCAGAGAGCGGGGAGCGAAAATCTCGGGGGTGGGCGGGTTGTCGGAGAAGGATCCGCGGCCATCGCTATGACTGTACACCTTGCGTACAGGCACTCCCAGACCCCCCTTTCCCTCCTTCCGCACTCCTTCTTCTCCACCCATCCTCTCACACTCGCTTACACCTCTCAGTTCCTCCACCAAAAAAGCTAAGTACCTTCGGACCCAATGAACATACATCGTTGATGCTTGCCCTCAAAGGGATGCAATTCTCGCCCATCTTACTACTAAACGACGCGCAAATGCTCCTCTGTGCGTCAAACCCAGATACCATATACCCCCATCCGGCCCCTTAAGACTAATTCCCATATCCAGACAAAATTGAGCGCGATTATCATTTCCGTAAAGGAATCCAAATAGAATTGCGCGGCCTGAGAATGGTTATAATTAATATTTACTTTACTCATTAATTATCGCCATTTCCGTCACTGGCCAAACAAAAGTGAGTAAAGGCCTGAAGTTTTTTAAATGCGACAGCATTTAAATTGCGACAGCTTCGGCGTGCTTATGAATGTTTTTTCCTAATTTTGCCATTCATAAGGAATCTGGAAACTCCGCAAAAAATGGAACCCCAATCCATGAAAAGTCCAAAAAAGAAACACGTTCTCTGCCGCGGCCCACCTAGACTACCTCCGGTAGATTCAATGGGGGTCCGCGGCGCCCCGAGGGAGACAGGTATCCTAGGGCGACCAGTCTACAAACCCCTCCGTAGCCCTATACTCACTAGGAAAAGGGCTGCCTTACGAACGGCAGAAAACGAATGCAAACGGAGAAAATACGGGAGCTCTCCGGTTCGTACCCAAAACTGGGCAAAGAACATCAAACAAAAAACCTTATACAAAACAGACGGAACGATCAAGGAGCAAATTGAGGAAAACAAAACTCAGAGGAAATGCGGGAGGTGCCTAACCTGTCAATGGTGGGACACAAACAACAATCACGGAAGTTCTACAACATATTCACAAAAACGAATAGCACATACTCTAACGAGAAATATAACATGCAGAAGTAAAAATGTGATATATCTACTAAGCTGCACATACAAAGACTGCACAGCGAAATACGTGGGCCTCACCAAACAACAGATAAATACTCGAATGGGACAACATAGGAGAAATATACAAAAAAACGAGAACTATACACACCTATATGAACATCTAAACAATGCTCACGGAAGTACTTGTCAACCTAAATTAACTATATTACACACCTGGGAACAAAACGACCCAAAACTCGAAGAGCTGGAGACAATGTACATCCTGGCCTTAAATACGGCCTTCCCTTGGGGTCTGAATACAAACATACAGGGGTACGGAAGCATACTGGAGGATACGAACCCTTACGACAGGAGAAAACCTCCTTGGTTCACAATTACCCTACACAGAGCTCTCAAGCGTACAATAAATCCATTCAAACTTAAAACCAAAACAACCCCTAAAAATATTAAACCAATCAAAACCAATACCATCGGCACTGCGGAAATCTGCGGAGAGAAAGGAAAACAAAAACCAGAATACCTACACCAAATCCAATACAACGGAATTGAACTTTTCAACATACTACAAAAACTGAAAACCAAAGAAACCAAAAAATTAGCAGAACAAATAGGACTGGAAACAGATAAATACGGCTATAGACTATATCAACTAATTTGCGCCTACAAAAGGGCCAGAGATATGAAAGAAAAACCTACAGCACAGGCCGAAGACATGGCAAAACCAAAGGAAGTCCGACTTCCATTCCAGCACATCAACAACTACAGCAATCAATACAAACCTCAGACGATCCTGAAGAAATTAAAACTGGACAAGAATCTAACTGCCAAAACCCAAAAAACGAAATTCTCATTTTATACTAAACCAACTATTACCTTAGGAAGCATGCTACTAAGCTACAGCAACTTCCTCAAGAAATTAACAAATAATGAACTACAACAAATAGCGAAGGAGGAATGCACTTGCGAGAAATACGACGAAAAATACAAACACTACGGACATATAAATACGGGCAACTTCGAATTCCTAGGACTGGAAAACACCCTATTGAGCAGAGGCACCAAATTCAGACCGCATCTTCAAGCGGACGCAGAAAGTGCCCTGCAATTAGCGCTGGAAGCAATGCAGACTTGGATACTAGCAAAATACAGAGAAAAGGAAATATCGGGAGAAGAAAAATCAATCATCTACGGGAAAATACATACATACATCGGGCATGAATATCATCGACAAAAAACAGAAAAAGAAATGGCAGCCAACAGGAGATACCAAAACCTATGCAAAAGATCAGAAACTTCCATTAGAAGCATACAGAAGCAAACAAAGGCCTTCATAGTAACACCAGTGGACAAAGCCGCTACCAATTTCGCTATTATCTGCAGAAAATATTACATTAACCGCCTATGTGAAGAACTAGGCATAGAAATCACACCAGAAAACCAAATCAAAGCAACAGGAAACGACACATACAAGTTAAGCGACATAAGCTCGGACACCATTATACAAACACACAGACAGAGGCACAAGGAAACTTTCGGGGGACATCGAAATCAAAGCTTACATGAACTCTACCCCAGAGACGCTATACTACCGGTTTTATGGCACAGCCCGAAGTACCACAAAAACCCCATTAAGGCTAGATTCATCGCAGGCGCTTCACGATCTTCAACTAAAAACATGGAAGAACTACTAACTAGGATACTAGCCACAGTTAAAATATACTGGCAAAAATACACTCGGAAAGTAGGAGAAAGCAGAGGTCTAAATCTAACCTGGAGCATCAAAAACTCAATGCAAGCCAAATTCCTGCTGAACAAGCTCGGCAAAAAGAACGGCAAAATGTATACAGCCGATTTCAGTACACTATTCACAGCACTCGAACACGAATTAATCAAGAAAAGCCTAGGAGAAATACTTGACATCACAAACAGACGATACAAACTAGTCAACATACATGGCAAAAGCTACCTACACAACAACTTGCAATTGGCAAACAAAAGTTGGACTATGAACGAGGTCAAGAGTCTAATCTCATTCCTCACCGATAATACATTCATAAACTTCAGCGGCATGGCATTTAGACAAACCAAGGGAATCGCAATGGGAGCCAGCTGCAGCCCAATTATCGCAGACCTGGTTCTCAGCAAACTCGAATACGACTACCTAAGCAACCCAGCAAACATAGCAGAGGCCAAAAGACTAAAATACACATGTCGTTACGTAGACGACATCCTAACGATCAACACCGACTGCATGAAAGAATGCCACAAAGAAATATACCCACCATCACTCCCCTTGAACTTCGAAGAAGAACAAGAAGGCTGGATACATTTTCTGGACCTAGACATCCACACTCTCGAAAACCGTACAAGGCTATATGATAAACGTAGGGCATTCCCATTCAAGGTACTTTGCCTACCTTTCAAGACCAGCAACCAAACACCGACCATTGGACAAAATGTGCTGTTCTCCCAAATTCTTAGAACAATTAACTCTAGCAGAATCTGGGAGGACTTTGAAATCGATATTAAAATCCTATTCTCAACATTCATGGAAAGAGGATTCTGTTTCGAAGATATACAAAAAACAATCAAAAAACTCCAAAAATTCTATCCAAAAATTACGGACAAACTTATCAAAGGGAAAAATCAAAAATTAACCAAAATAGAGATTTAAGCAAACCAAAATACACAATAAGACTAAGTTCATCAAGATGGAAGATACATATTAATGCACCCTAACTGGAGTAAATTCATTAGCTAAAATTACCAAATTACCAGATCCAACTGACGAGCCTCTCTGGTAACCCTAGTCTTGGTTGATAGGCGAAACTAGGGGACAGGCAGAATCTGCACTGTCAAATATTAACAATATACTCTTGGAACTGTGACACTTGCAAATTCGTCTTCATGAATTCAGCAAATCGAACACACAATCACGACTAAAGTACAAAATTACCAAAGAAGAAGAAGAACCCCATGAAGTGATTCGATTGATATACAATTTTCCTAAATTTATTTTTCTGCAAAATTTATGCTGTGGCAATATTAAAATGTCTATGTAATTCATTTCAATAAACTAAGGCCGCGCATCTGTAGGCGATAACCAAATATACATCCAAAAAATCGCAAAACAGCATTCGATCACCTACTCACATGCTGGAGTACATCTACATCACGGCCAGCTGGCTCATGGGCATCTTCGTCTTCGCCATCCTCCTCGGCCAGATCAGAGACATCGTCACCACCGCATCCCGCAATCAGTACACCCCCATCCTCACCTACTCACATGCTGGAGTACATCTACATCACGGCCAGCTGGCTCATGGGCATCTTCGTCTTCGCCATCCTCCTCGGCCAGATCAGAGACATCGTCACCACCGCATCCCGCAATCAGTACACCCCCATCCTCACCTACTCACATGCTGGAGTACATCTACATCACGGCCAGCTGGCTCATGGGCATCTTCGTCTTCGCCATCCTCCTCGGCCAGATCAGAGACATCGTCACCACCGCATCCCGCAATCAGTACACCCCCATCCTCACCTACTCACATGCTGGAGTACATCTACATCACGGCCAGCTGGCTCATGGGCATCTTCGTCTTCGCCATCCTCCTCGGCCAGATCAGAGACATCGTCACCACCGCATCCCGCAATCAGTACACCCCCATCCTCACCTACTCACATGCTGGAGTACATCTACATCACGGCCAGCTGGCTCATGGGCATCTTCGTCTTCGCCATCCTCCTCGGCCAGATCAGAGACATCGTCACCACCGCATCCCGCAATCAGTACACCCCCATCCTCACCTACTCACATGCTGGAGTACATCTACATCACGGCCAGCTGGCTCATGGGCATCTTCGTCTTCGCCATCCTCCTCGGCCAGATCAGAGACATCGTCACCACCGCATCCCGAAATCAGTACACCCCCATCCTCACGAACTCCCTACAGAGAGAGTCTAGCATTATTGCTTTGTGCAGAGAGGAGTTTCGCAAGCGAATGGACAATGCGCTGGCCTACTGCAACAGAGTCAAAGTCCCCAGCGAGATTCAGGACCGGGTGCGTGAATGGTTCGTCTACACATGGAGCTCCCAGAGGACACTTGGTCAGATATCTTTCACTCTCACGTAGGGCATTCAAAACCCATAACCTCTATTTTACTGATGAAGAAAGAGCACAATCATAACAACTTCAAAAAAGAGAATCATGATCGAAACAAGCTGAGAATCAAAAATAAGCTCAAAAACGAACCTGACAAACGTCCTCTTCCATATCCTGAATCAGAGAGCTCTTGGGAATGGGCGAGTGTGTGGGGGAAGGGGAGTCGGGAAGGTGAAGCGTGGGGGACTTGAACAAGAAACTGAGGGTAAGCGTGAAGGAGGTGGAGGCGGAAGTGATGGGCAGCTGAATGGTTCGATCGAAAACGACGGGGTGAAGTATGGTGACGGGGAGGTCGTGGCGGAGAATAGCCGCGGAAATGGCCAGCTTGGACTGAAGCCGCATGGAGAAATCCACCCAGCTCTCTGCAGCCGCCCGACAGCCAAAGCAGCAGATCTCCAGCCTGCCTCCGACCCCTCAATACCACCACGTTGGCTAGAGCAAAGCCATGCTTGAACAGCGGAGGGACTTGGACTGCGGAGGATGGTCTGTGCAAGCTTGAAGACGGCTCGAATGTTGTCGCAGGCGATGTAGAGGCGGTGGAGGGCGTTGAAGATGGAGTAGAGGTGGTCGAAGGCATCTCCGCCGCCGTTGCTCTGCTTGAGGATGTTGCAGTTCTCGTCCCTCTCAAGCCCGTGCAGCAGGGCCAGCTCTTCCACGCTCCCCAGCACCACGGACTTGACAATTGACAGGTCATGTGAGAGAGTAAGCGATGCAAAGGGCGCCCACCTTCGACTGAAGAAGGTTGATGAAAGAGGCTAGGGAAGTTCGGAGCGGTGCGTGTAGGTGCAGAGAGCGGAGATGAGGAAGCAGAGATAGAATGCCGGCAAGGTGTCGCTGGGCTTGGGCATTAGCTGGGAGGGAGAGTGCGAGCCCGGCCAGGTTTAGGTGCAGGGGGAAGATGCGGCGCAGGTGAGCAGGGCTGGCGTCGCCCGCCCAGCACTCGCTGAGGAGACTGAGAGTGCGCAGGCGAGGAGCTTGGTTGACCAACTCCGCGGACTGCCAGCTTATCAGATCTGCTCCTCCATCGCCCTCGCTGCAGTTGTTGGCCTTGTGGAGAAGAAGTGGAGGAAGGGGGTCAACTCTTGGATGCGGAGATTGACGACGAAGGGAAGGCAGGGACGGAGGAGTTTGGAGAGGCTGGGCTGTCGGAGCCAGAAGAGGGAGGAGATGGATAGGTTGGCGAGGCCGGGTGGTAGGCTGGGTAGGCTGGCCCAGGTCTCCATCAAGGCCTCCGCATGCTGGGCGTAGTAGGATCGCATGAGACGCTCCTCCATCGAGTCACTGGCATCCCAGCGAGCTTCCAGACCTTCAGCAGGCTCCGTTTCTGACAGAGGATCCAGGTGGATAGAGACAGTGGAATGGAACTGATGGAGGCTAGAGCGATGGGGCGGGAGAGCAGAAGGCTAAGATGGGCCTTGGCGGCCCAGAGGCGATCATGTGGATAGGAGCGGTGGTTGAGGCGGACGCCGTAGCTCCAGACCAGGGAGGAGGGCCCGAAGCGATGGACTCGGCAAAGCAACACCTCCACCCGCCTCTCCCGCGCCCACAGCCCCGAGCTGGCCGCTCGCAGACGCTTGCTCACCCGCCCCAGCAACGCCCACTCATTACACGGCAAGAAGCCCAGGATTCGCCTCCACACACCCTCCGGCAGTTCAGTCCATCCGCTCTCCCTCATCTCCACCATTATTACCGCGCACTGTCTTGCCTAGTTCAACGACTGGGTCTATTGAGTGCTGGGCTTAGGCTCAGGACTGTGTACGCAACACGGTGGTGGATGAGAGCCAGACATCATGTAGGGCGCCAGTATTGCAGAGAGCAGGGATTATGTCGGTGGGGGGTCGGACAGGGGAATCACAGGTGAGTGGGAGGAGTGTTGAAGGAGAAGCCGCGAGCTGCCAAGGAGGCCTCCGCACAGTCCTCACAGGGAAAGCCGCCTGAGCGGCAGCGTAGACAGGCCGAGGACTGCGGTCGCAATTTGCGCCGCCAACTCATTCGCTCGCCGCGAGCTCTCAAAAGCACCACTCTTTGCTTTCATTCAGTTGGCAGGCAGCCAAACCTGAGCGGCGGTCGGGAGTGTAGGGAGGCGGAGTTGTGGAATTTGCGCGGCTCCGTGGACTCGGGCAGCTCCATGATGGCGGCTAGAGACTGTGGAGTGTGGGAGAAGGGCTGGTGGTGCGGGGGGCGAGGCGATGGGTTGGGGGAGAGGGCGGCAGGGCTGAGGGTGGGGGGGATGGCGGCGGAGAAGAAGAGGCGAAGGGAGGGGTTGAAGGTGTCAGAGGAGAAGCGTAGGGTTGAGGTGGATTCGTCTTCCAGAGCGGCCGCCGACACCGGCATCGCAGCTCTTCGCTCGCCGTCCGCCCACTCCCCGCCCGCCCAACGCCCCTGCCTCGCTAGCACTGCAACACTCGCCTTTCGCCCGCCTTCATCACTTTCTCCTACAACCCTTCCTCACATTCCCACCGGCTACTCTCGCTCACACATCCTCCCTCTGCCTGGCTAGCAGAAAGAAGCGGTAGGGAAGGAGTGAGGGAAGCGGAATCGGGGTACGAAAGGGGAGGGAAGGCCAGCTCATCTGGGCGAAACAAGGCGACGGGGACAAACCCAAATCATCTGCTTACCAGGCTCGCAGCTTTTGCTCTACAAAGGAGGCGGAGGGAGGGATGAAGAGAAGAGATGAAAATGTAGGAATGAAGGATGATGAAGGAATGAAACCTGAGAAGGGAGCGCCGCCGACTTGTAAAAGCTCGGCCCATGAGTGATAGGTGTCCGCGGAGCTCTTGAAGGGGCAGCAGAGTTTGCGCAGCTCCTTGCGGAGGACGGAGTTGAAGAGGAGGTAGACGGTGGGATTGGTGGCGTTGTTGATGAAGAACAGGCTTGTCACCACGAAGCCTACCCACTTTGTTGCTGCCACCCTGGGCAACCACTGCCATGTCGCCTGTCAATTCTCCTTCCTCCTCAAGGTGAAGGATGAGAAAAGAAAAAGTTTGGGTACAAGTGAGAGGAGGAAGACGACGGAGACAGCGGCAAACTGGAAGAAGAGGCGAATTTCGCGCCGTGAAACGACAGGCAGCTCTGCTCGCTCAAGCGTGAAGCGAGCCAATTTCCACTGCGTCTTTTCATCCCTCTCCGTGATCCCGCTTTCTTTGCAAATTCGTTTGTATCTAGAAAGTTTAGGGGTAATATAAGAAAAATAGCTTAAATAAGTAGAGACAGAACCGCTCCATGATTAGGCGTGACTTGCGGACGCGGCGAACGATGGAGGAGTAGGCGAAGAGCATGATGAGCATGGACACCCCATTCACCGTCAAGTCCACCCACGCGTAGGCCGTGTCCGGAGGCTCATAGGCCGCCTCAGTCCAACTATCCTTCATCCATCGAGACTCAGCCTGGCTGGCTTACGGCATAGATGTTGTAGTCCCAGAGCAGGTAGCAGCAGGGGAAGAGATTCGGCAAGGCCACCAGCTGAAATGAAACAGGAAAACGATCA
>JASANA010012385.1:0-16881 GCA_030248095.1 Ptycholaimellus sp. GST1_10 | reverse complement strand
ACTTCCAGTTTTTTTGCATTGGAAATTTTCTCATCACAATTAAAAGCCTCTAAAAGTAAATTGAATTTTAACTCTGACACATTGGGAGATATCTGCGCGCAGCTTGTAGAGATTGCGGAGCAGCGTTCGCACTTTTGGGTAGTGTGGAGCTACTGCTTGGCGGATCCATCGCAGAAGATCTTGGCACTGCTCCACTGGCTGGCAGAAACTTGACTCGCGGTTGACATCCTCCAGTCCTGATGGCGGCTGGTCTCCGCAATGTGCACATCGCTCCAGATATGCCAGCCGCTCCACAACATTGTCCACCTCCAAACTCAGACAGACCTAATTTGAAACCTGCAGTCCGGGGCACTTTAGTCAGTGGCACTTTAGTCCTTAGACCCCTAAAATAAAGGTTCAAAATTCTATTTTACCTTCCTTTTTCACTCATCTGAACAAAGAACCATGTAAATCATTTTGCCTTATATCAAATGCTGCGATCTAACATTTAGCATTATGTCCTGACCCGCTCTGTCAAAATTCTTGCACAAGCTTAACCTGGAGATAGGCTTTAACATATGCTTGGCAGATTTGGCGCAGTGCTTGATGAAGGCGTCTACCCCATGTAGGCGGAATGGTGCAAGCATCGTCACATGTCCGAAATAGCCCAAGTCGGTCATCCTCCCTGCGAAAACCCCCTGAGCCTCGATTTCAGCCTCCACTCCGCGCACGGGCACACCAGCCGAAATATATTTATGGACAGAACCATTTATTGAAATCACTCATTCTAAAATCAAAGTAAAAACTTATTTCATGTATTATTTTTCTATTTATTTTAATATTTTGTAAATTGGACATAATTAATTAACAAATACAATTCAGTAATTACAAATTTGGCTAAAAACATGAATTAAATTTTTAGTGAGGAGTAATTTGTCTCAATGTGAATCCATACTTACTTTGGCTTGATGTGTATTCAACTTTCTTTCAAGATACTTAATGTGTCGTGCATAGAGTAAATCTGCTTCATCTTCAGGTTCCAAACAATATTCTGATGCCATGGGATAATATGGTTTAATGCTTCTGTTTTTAATGGGTCTTCGTGGTGCAATTGGTGGAGTCCATGGTACTCGGTGTCTGTGTTCTGTAGGCACAGTTTTTACGTGAGGATTAATGTCTGCAACCAATAGGCCATCATATTGCTCTTCAAATGTGGGGATCCAAAGGGAGGATGATGGTAGTAGCTCCGTCGATTGTCTTTTTGCTTTGTTTCTTTCAAATTCGAAGGTGGATGACGAATCTTTTGACTTTGTCATATATTTGACTTTTTTGGAGTTTTGCTCATTTGCGACTTCTTCTTTAACTGGATGTTTGTGAATGTGTCTTTGTAACGTATGTTTATTTCGTTTTGACTGTTCTTCCATGAGACGCAACGTATAGCCGGCAAATCCTGCCCCAGAAGCAACTAAAATTGAACCTAGTATCATTTCTATGCTTATGTTTTCTGATGTATAATGAAATATAAACCTATTTACATATACAAATAAACTTATTTATAGCTCGATTTAATTTATAATTTTTCAATGTCACCCTTCTACCTTAGCATAATTTAATTTCTAGTATAATATATGCACTCAGGCTGGCTTCATTGATTTACTTCCGAACCCAATCGGGTGAGAAGGGAATGCAGCAAGACCTTAACCTTGTGAAAAGGAGAGTGCAAAGTGAAGGTTGGGTCAGGGAAGTGTGCGCTTGAAGCTCGCTTGGATCTTTTGATCACTGTTTCGGGCAGGGTATTTCAGGTCTAAATACAGCGTTGGGGCCATGCAAAGCGTTGGCGACCTCGAGCATTCCTATCTGAGAGCAGCCTAGAGCAGTGCATTAGCTGACGCTGATTGATTTTCCTCACAAGCATGTCGGGGCAGTACTGGCGAGCATGGAACACATCATAAAGAAAGCACATATCAGCAATTCGCCTGCATATTGAAATACTGTCAACCTGCCTATATGAGAGGTGTTGAGCATAGTCATGGCTTCTTAGGCGGAATCTTCTGAAGATGGCCCACGTGAATTTCCTTTGAACACTTTCAAGATTGGATGTACTGCTTCCTGATTAAATTGAACATAGGGGAGAAGAATTCGAGTATTGGGCGGGCAAAAGTTGAATAAATCAGGCACAGGGTCTCTGGTGGGGCAGCAATGAAAGAGCGTAGAATTGATTTGCAGAGGGAGCGGGCCTTGGTGGCAGTGCTGGAGCAATGGAGTGATTTAATCTGGAAGATAGAGATGATGGAGTGCTGCCTTAGAATCACCACCATGTCAGTGCTCTAACAGTAGAGCTGAAGCTGATGCCAATCCCTCGCCCACATCACTGATGACAGGGTATTGCCGCACTGTCAAAAGATCCATCTGGCGGTGCCCCGGTCCACAAGACTGGCTTCGTTGACAGTGGCATTCTTTTTCTTTTTTTCTTTTATTGGGTCATCCATATTATGGGAAAAATAGAACAACATCACTGGTGTTCTAAAGAGAAATGGAGATGAGAGCATGGATAGGCAGATGGGGTGTGCCGACATTTGGTGAAAGGCAGGGTATCACATTTGCTCATCATCAAAAAGGGCATGTGCAGCGCTCAGGAAAGCCCGCTGCGTACCACCCGCAACTTCGGCCGACAGGCTCCTCCACCACACCGCCGCCCGCTCTGGCCAGTTTGCCCGTCTACCTGCCCCTGCCCTGCCCTCAGCTGTGAAATGGTGGCGTCCTCGCAGTGCTGAGTGAATGAAAGGAAAGAAGATAGGACAGCCATGCCAGCTTTCCTGGACCTCTTTTGAGGGGGCTGCGTTACTGTCGCTGAACAATAGGCATGTCTTGTAGCACTTCTTGATCAGACAGAGGTCCGCGATTGCCCTTCTCCGTGCTAGGCTTTCTAGATTGTGTACAGAGAGCCTTCCTGCATAGCCTCCGAGGGGATTTGCAAGGCAGCATCGGCGAAAGATGAATTTGGTGAATTTTCTCTGTACTCTTTCTAGTTTATCTGAGTCTGTTTTTGTGGATGGGGACCAGACTGGCGTTGAGTATTCTAGTATTGGGCGAACATATGTGACAAAGGCGTGAGTAATTTAGAGTTTGTTTTTGTTAGGTAACATTCTTTTATTTTGTTATCACAGATATGTCATAATTGCCAGAAAGTTAAACATTTGGAAAATAAAAGCAGTCTTATCTTCTCTTCGTAGTAGGCTTGTCATCTTCTTCTTCGGTGTCTTCCACCTCAACGCCCAAATTAGCAACTCGCACAGGCCCAAAGTTGAGTGCGCGGTGAAGGTGAAGAAATTATAACCGACCTTCAAACCAGTTGATTTTTAGTAGTTGCTGACCCGCGCACTGATCCGTCTCGTTCTCTTGTAGCCCTCGTTGATTCTTGTGTGTCTTCATTATCTCCTCATCCGCATTGAGTGTTCTCTGCAAATTTGCTGGTTTATGACCCGTTGTTGGTATGCGAATGCTGTCTAGTCTCCACCGTGCCCTTTTTGGTTGAATAGGATGGTGACTACGGCTTGCAATCCCGCTCCCTCGATACTCTGAAATAGTTGTGGATAGCGTTTGTTCAACTTCCGAACCACCGATCGAAGTTCCTTCGCATTGTACCCTCGTAGTTTCATTGTTCCTGCCAGTATTCCGAAATTCAGCTCAAGGTCTGGCCATTCGCTGCAAATTCTACAAAATCGTAATGTTTGACTGAAAAAAGTGTTCAGGCCCAATTGAATCGGTTGGTTGCTTGTCTTGTCTGGAAGCGAAATAACCTCAAATTTGAAGCTTCTCCGTTTGTCAAACACTCTCCTTCCTGCTCTGACAGCATCGATCTCTAAATCCAAAAAATGGATACTTCCATCTTTCACTTCATCGAAGTTCAGTGGAAGCGATGGTGGATAGATCTGTGCGGCCACTTCTTTCAGCAGTTCCCCGTTGAAGCAGATGATGTCATCTATGTATCTTCTTGTTCCTTTGAGCCTCCTTCCTATGGTGTAGTTTTCCTTCTTCAGCAGGAAATCGAATTCGAGCTTCGACAGGACTAGATCAGCTATAAGTGGGCTACAGCTTGTTCCCATGCTCACTCCCTTCGTTTGTCTGAAGACACGGTCTCCATATTCCACGTAGGCTTCTCGTACAACTGATGCCATCATTTTTCTGATGTCCACTTCACTGTAGCTGTTCCCTCTTCTTTCTTCTGAATTATGCATGTAGGCTCGTTGTGTTCTGGAGATGTACTTGTTCCATCTGAACACTATTTCGATTATTCCAAATAGACACTTCAGAATCAAGTCATGTTCCAGTGCAGTGAATAGCATGCTAAAGTTGGCGGTAACCATACTTTCGTTGGCTTTTACTTTACCTGTTCTCAGTATATGTATTATCTCTCCACTGTTCTTTATGCTCCAGACCAAGTCGATTCCTAGGCGCTCTCCTATACTCTTGCAATAGCATTCCCAGTTCTCCTTGACGCAGGTGTACACGGTGGTCAGTGTTGTTCCTAATTTTCTTAGTGAACTCTTCTTTGCGCCGGCGATGAATCTCGCGCCCACAGGGGTCTTGTAGAATTTTGGGGACATCCAAATGGCAGGAATAGTTCTGTGTTCCAGTTCTATGGTACCTAGACCATATTGTTGCAGAAGGTCATCATGTCTGTCGATCAAGTTCTCCTTGCTTTCAGCCTCGAGAGGTTGATAGGTTTCATTACCCGTGAAGATAGTCCCTTGATTGGGACTGAGCTCTATGCCCATCTCTGTGTTCATTCTTCGCAGGTAAGCCTTTTTGCAGATTATGGCGATGTTGTTGGCAGCCTTGTCGACTGGTGTAATGACACACCATGAGTGCAGGTCTTTTAGATCCCTCTGGAAGCCTTTGTCCATTCGTGGCTTGTTCTGGGTTGTTCCAAGGTTGCCCTGTAGTCTGAGATAGCTCAAGCATAGCTCTGACATAAGTGTTTCGTATGCTTGTCGCGCAGCGTCTTCCGAAATTTTGTTCCATCCAACCAGATATCCAACCCATGCGAAGATCGCATTTGCTCCCGCTGTTTTCGCTTCTTCTAGAGAACTGTCATCGTGTGGGCGAAATTTAAGGCCTTTTGCAAAAAGCTTCTGAAGGGATGGTTTCAACCAGCTCACGTTTCCTGTCAGCACATGTCCGTCTTCATTCTTAAGGGCATCGGGCAGGCTGTCGCATCTGCATCTCCCTTCTAGGATTCTATTAATCTCATCCTCTTTCAGGTTCTTCAGGAATTTCGAGTAGTTCATGGCTGTCGCACCCAGCTGTTCAGGAAGTGCATTCACAAATCTAGTATCTGTGACTATTTCCTTCTGGATGGGTAGCCTGTTTCCACATCTAGAGATTATTCTCCCAGCCCCGAGTGCTGTTGACCATTCGTTGCAGTAAGCCTGTGAAATAGAAATGCTCGGGTTTTTGCGATTTTTTGCCACCGAATGCAGGTTGAATCTCGTCGCCGCGAAACTTGTCACTAGCTGGTCTACTTGGAAGCTAAGGTCATTGCCCTTGTTCCGTAGGTGATTGATGAGTCGTTTCAGTTCCGCATTCTTCAGACATCGAAGTAATTGGAATATCTCTCTTCGACGGAAAGCTAGGTCTATAATCGTTGCCTCAGTGTGTTCGTAGTCTGCATGGCAGTTGAGAATGTTCTCCTCCCCTTTTCTTCTACCTCTTGTCTTGCAGTCGCCTCTTGGTATAATCCTGTCAGTTTTTACTGTCAGCCATGGGCAGTTCTTCCTATCTACTGGATCAGTTGTCTGGTTCAGTGTTCCATAACCAAGGATATTCGTGTTCAGGCCCCAGGGCCACACCGTGTTCAGCGCTAGCGTCCAGTCTCTCTCTTTCTCTTCAAGTATTCGCTTATTGGTCGCATAATCCTCGTCTGTCACATTCTCCAGGATCTTCAGCAATGGTTGAACTGGGGCCCCGTGGGCCATATTGAAGTGCCTGTAGACGATTGTGTCAAGCTCACCGTTCCGTATCTGCCGTCTGTGTTCAGCTGCCCTCTCCTTGACCCTTTGAGTCGTCAAGCCCACATATTTCATGTCACAGCCTGGGACTGGGCATTCAAGCGCATATATGACTTTTTGAGAGTCACAGCCAAAGGTTTCAGAATTAACGCAGGCGAATTTTTTGGTCGTATGCGTTGGGGTAATGAATTGGTTGTCATTGTCATTGCTCCATGTGGGGCAGGTTCCACATCTTGAGCATCTCTTCGCTGTTCTTGGTCTTGGTTCCAGCTTCATAGCACTCTTGGATCCGTCTGTGTTATATAATTGGCTGTCCTTGCATTCTTTTGCTGACGGTATCAGCTGAGTCCCTTGGATCTCCTGAGAAGTCGTAGTGTGAGAGTTTTCACCCTGCTCGTCCGCATCTCGTCTTGATCTACTACTAGATCTCAAACGACCATACCATCTATTCTCAGCATCTACCGGCCCTGAAACATCTTCTCGGCCCCGGGCCAGCAAGTGAGCCGAGTTAAGGGTTCCCGTGGCCCTAGTGGTAGTCTCTGACTCCGCTCGAGATACGGGGAAAGGTTTTTGAGTATGGTTTGTTGTCATGGTTGGTGGGTTGGTGCTTTTAGAGCCACACCACGGCTGTAGGTGAGACTTCTTTCAGGTTGAAGCCGCAGAGTCTGAAGATTGCAGAATTCAATGTGAACGAATGCTCAGCTAACGTGCATTAGAGCATAGTGATCGGTATTGGATCAAATCGAAAATAATTTTATATGGTCGGCACAATATATACGTTTAGGGGAAGTACATATATATGTGCCGGTCTGTGGTGGTCGATTTTCGAAATAGTAGCATTTATGTAGATTTTTCGTAGCAGGAGGATAAATTGATTCAGGTTGGAACAGGTAGATCGATCGATTATCAAATTCTATTTCATCTACTTAATTTCAGCAAATTCAAACTATATGAGATGCTCTGCTGACAACTTCTTGACGAGAAGATTTTGTATAGTTAGATATTGAGAGATTAGGTAAAAATTGTAATTTGTGCATAGAGTCAGGTCATAATATTTTTTGATCGCAACAACAGGAAGGTGCAAGCACCCTGCACCCTCAGCAAATTGCCTGGGGCCATGCTTTGCGGCCGTGGCCTAAGCATGCCTGTTGAAGGATATCTTATGTTTTTAGACTAAGGCAACGAAGATTGGCCGAAGCCAAGTGCGTACAGCTATTGCCTGGCACCACACCGTACAGCGATTGCCTGGGTGTGTCTTGTAGCAACAAGTCTTGTTCTTTTTATTCAACTCTACGTTGATAACTAATAAAATGAAATGTGCACTTTCGGCTTAACACCTGGTGCTATGTCACCTTTCGGCTATTGCCTGGGTGATTTGTTAGGATGTATCACTATCAGAAAAATAGTGTGAAGACCTGCAATGAGAGGAAAAGGAAAAGGGTAATCTTGTGAAAAAAGATGCTTGCGTCGAGCTTTGCTGTGATTGGCCGTGTGAAGGTGAAGATTGCTGTTGTAGTCGTGGTCGTGAATGAAAGGAAAGAAGATAGGACAGCCATGCCAGCTTTCCTGGACCTCTTTTGAGGGGGCTGCGTTACTGTCGCTGAACAATAGGCATGTCTTGTAGCACTTCTGGATCAGACAGAGGTCCGCGATTGCCCTTCTCCGTGCTAGGCTTTCTAGATTGTGTACAGAGAGCCTTCCTGCATAGCCTCCGAGGGGATTTGCAAGGCAGCATCGGCGAAAGATGAATTTGGTGAATTTTCTCTGTACTCTTTCTAGTTTAACAGGAGATGGAGGGCCAGCTGACGGACAGGGGGCTGGGGCACGAGATCCAGCAGAAGAAGGGCGACGGGAGGAACTGGAACTGGCACTGGAAGAGGGAGGAGGAAGGGGCAGGAGGGGCAGGGCCAGCAGGGAGGGAATGGAGCCCGGAGAGGGAGGCGGACGGTGGGAGGGCTTCTGTCGAGGACGAAGGGGAGGGAGAGGCAGAGAGAGAAGAGACTGAGGCATGGCGTGCAGAGAGAAGCAGAGGCGACGTTTCGTTTATCTTTGACAAACTTCGTCAGGCAGGGGGTCTTTGACAAACTTCGTCCTCGACAGAAGCCCTCCCACCGTCCGCCTCCCTCTCCGGGCTCCCTTCCCTCCCTGCTGGCCCTGCCCCTCCTGCCCCTTCCTCCTCCCTCTTCCAGTGCCAGTTCCAGTTCCTCCTGTTAACCCTCTTGCTGACATGCCCCCTCCCTTGCCTCTTTTCACTCTTTCTAGTTTATCTGAGTCTGTTTTTGTGGATGGGGACCAGACTGGCGTTGAGTATTCTAGTATTGGGCGAACATATGTGACAAAGGCGTGAGTAAGTAGCTTTGCTGAGACGGCATTGAGGCATTTTTTAAGCAGATGCACGGCAAAGTTAGCTTTGTTCACAATTGATGTTATGTGCGGGCCAAAGCTGAGATTAGATGCTATTATGACACCGAGATCGCGTACTCCTTCTGCTTCTGCGGGTGGGATTGAGCTTCCAGCAACAAAGAAGGACGGACAGCTTCCCCCACCGAGCCTGTAGCACGTGCATTTGCCTGGCGCCACTGCTAGCTGCCAGTCCTGGGCCCATGCAGTTAGGTTGAGGAGTGCAGTGTGAAGGGCAGCTGGTTGAGAGGAAGCGAGGCGGAGATCATCTGCATAGGCCCAGACCTTGAGGTTAGGGATGCGGTTTAGGCGCCAGATGAGCGGCAGCATGAAGAGGTTGAAGAGGGGAGGTGATGCGCTGCTGCCCTGTACGATCGATGAAGGCACTGGCACTGGCTCTGAGAAAGAGTTGCCCACTTTTACACGCATGCTCCTTCCAGACACAAACTCTCTTAGCCAGTGTGTGGTTCCCTGTCCCATGCCCACAGAGCTTGCAATGTGCAACAGTTTTTCATGCGAGATTGAGTCAAAGGCCCGCGCAATGTCAATATTTATGACGTCCACCTTCTGGCCACTGCTTAGCGCTGTCCTGGCATAGGAGAGGAAGGAGAGAAGGCTGCTGGTAGTTGTTCGGCCTGGGCGGAAACCGTGCATGTTAGGGGGAAACAGTTGACTCTTCTCTAGGTATGAGTTGAGCTGCTTTGCTATTATTCGATCAAAAACTTTGAGCAGCATTGGGATAAGTGCGATGGGCCTGTACGATTTGCATGCATTTTCGCTTCCTTTACGCTTGTAAACAGGGACAAGTGTGGAGCATTTCCATTGGGCTGGCATGCGGGTAGTTGCTAAGCAGAAGTAAAAAAGGGTGCGCAGGGGCAGGGCTAAACTGTGCTTTGCAGCCTTGAGGAGGGCGGGAGGGAAGTCATCTGGCCCACAGGACCGTTTGGGGCGGAGGCTTTTCAAGGCTTGCCGTATGTCGCCCAGCTCAAATTGAAAGCTTAGCAGTGGGGCATAGGAAGGGGGAGGCGGTGTTTGGGAGGGACCTGGGCCTTGCACATGGGACGGCTGCACCAACACTGGGGGTAGGGTGCCATTGTCAGCTATGAAAGTGGACGAGAAATGTGTGCAAAGGAAGGCTGCTTTCTCAGTGTCAGTTGATGCAAGTGTTTGGCCTGTTGGGGAAGGGCTAGGTGCGAGGAGGGGCGGGATTCGGCTGCTTTTGCGGCCTGTTCTTTGGGCAATGAGCTTATAGAGGGGGTGCCCGTGGCTCAGACTGTGGGGGCTGCCGGGGGGAGGGCGGAGCAGGATGCGATCAGCTCTGATGAGGTCTGCGCACGCGGCCTGCCGTATTCGCGCGGCCTGCCATATTAAGGCCTGCCGTATTGCAGTTGCAGGCAGTCAAAAAAAACATAACTAATACAATGGAGTGTCTTTGCTGGCAGTCAAAAGCATGCAAAAACGATCCAACAGGGGTAATTGGCAATGTGAGTGATTATATTTATGCTTTGTTGTATATCGACATAAGAATGCAGCAATCGAAGCAGGCCTATATTTGTCACTCGTTTTGTATTAAAAACGTCAGCAAGTTATACCGGCCATGTTATGACCTAAAGAATATACCTAAGGAACATATTTGTCTTGATGAATGAAGTAATGTTGTAAATTTTTAATGTTTTATGTTTTAGATGTTTAAAATGGAACGTTGGCTATGATTAATGTTAATGAATTTGTAGGAGTTAATAAGTTCTGTGAAAATTATTTATTCATTTTAAGTTCCAAGTAATGTATTATGTATGCATTATTGGGCTTTGCAAAACATTATAAGTTTGTTAATGTTATTTAATTATTATATAGTGGGTTAAAATAACCCAAATAATATCTCTTATCTTAGTTTTACCTGCAATTGAAGTAGGGGAAATTATTTATAGCATTCAACCTACAAATAAATGATGGCTACTGAAGTGGATGAATTGTTTTTCTTGGCTCGCAAAATAAGTTTGTCAACCTTAAATTGTTCATTTTGGGTACAGTAACATTTTGCACCTGTCCGAAGTAAAAAAAATGCCTTAAGTAATGATAAGAGAGCACCTAACAAATTAAACAACTCAAAAGTAAAAATAGAATTCAAATTTCTTTGATAAATATTTATTACAAAAACGCATATTTGGAACTGATGTTTAAGAACTATATGTAATATTTTGACTAAATGTTGAATTTAATTTTTGATTGTTTAAAAAACAGATTTCTCATATTTCAACAGATAGATTGATAAATTGTGCCTAAATTAAGAGCCAAAAACATTTATACTTTTTTAACTGCAAGATACACATAGGGTGCTCTCTTATCAGTACTTAAGGCAATTTTTTTACTTTGGACCGGTGAACAATTTAAGGTTGACAAACTTAATTTGTGAGCCAAGAAAAAAATTTCATACCCTTTATTAGCAAGTATTTGTCAGTTGAATGATAAAAATAATTTCCCCTACTTCAATGACAGATAAAACTAAGATAAGATATATGACCCGCATTCGTCTGGGTACTTGTAGGGACAATGACGTCCCTTCTTTCACCCCTGAGTGAAGGGGGCTCAGAGTGGCAGAGTACTAGCGGGGTCGGGGCAGTGATCAGTAAACGGAAACGGATCGGACGGAAAATGCAAAAAAATGTAAAAATTTTGCTAGTAATCGGAAAATCATTTTGAACGTAAACGCACGGATCATTTTCAAAGTGCCAAAAAACGCAACGGAAACACATGGAAAATGAAACTTTTCCGTTTACTGATACCCGTTTACAAGGCCCAGGGCATCTTTGTGGATTTGCCGTTTGCCACCAAGGTCATTCCCAGGCCTTCCTCCTTTTGGGATGTTGTGTAATGGCATCTTTTCTTCCCAGTTCTAACTGCCATTCCCACAACAGTCCAAGATCAGCAAGCACCTCGACTTCGATGACCTCTTCTCAGCGCCCCCAGCCCAGCCGAACCTCGAGGAGACTCCGCAGCATCTTCAGGGGCTGGAAGAATCAGATGAGGATGAGCTGGCACCTATCATGCTGCGTCAGGAGTCCGCCCTCAACCACGCAAAAGCCCTACTAACCCTCTACGCATCGCTCGAGTTCTCCACGTCTGAGACTTCCAAGGGTTGGCTTTCCTCCCCCTTCCTTATTCTACCATAAAAGCTAACCTATTGACTGACGTTGCAGCTATGTCTCCTCTAAAATGGTGGACGGGGCAGCTGAAAATCGGTGGAGGGGAGGGGTAACGAGCTGCCCTTTGGGTCAAGAACAACATCCTCCGCAACCTAGCCATCCCAATCCTGTCCCTCACTAGTTCCTCTGTTGATGCTGAGCGCATTTTTTCTTCCATGGGCCTCCTTCTAAACAGCCGTCGCAATCGTTTGGAAGAGAAGACTGTGCAGACTGAGCTGCTCTTCCAGGTCAACAAAAAGATTGCTAAGAAGCTCTAGATTTGCCCGTTTAGTTGCCTGCCATTTTGATACTTTTGGCGATGTTTTTTTGCCTGCAGCATTGGTTTCACCTGCATTTTTCAGAAAAAAAAATTGACAGGTAAACGGGTACTGCTCCACCCATGATTGTCCCAGTGCGGTGAGGTTGGGCCCATCTGAACAGTGTCACAGCGCCCTTCAATCATGGGCAGTTGCACTGCACAACTACCCTGGCCTGATCTGTAGCAACATCAAGCATGCATCATAACACCGCTCTCATGTAGCGCGATTTCAATGTATTGCTCCACCCATGCTTGTCCCAGTGCAGTGAGGATGGGTCCATCTGAACAGTGTCACAGCGACCTTCAATCATGGACATTTGCACTGCGCAGCTCCCATGGCCTGATCTGTAGCAACACCATACATGCATCAGAACACCGCTCTTACGTAGTGCGATTTCAGTGTGCTGCTCCACCTATGCTTATCCCAGTGCAATAAGGATGGGCCCATCTGAACAGTGCCATATCGCCATTTAATCATGGGCAGTTGCACTGCGCAGCTACCATGGCATGATCTGTAGCAACACCAAACATGCATCAGAACACCGATCTCACATAGCGCGATTTCAGTGTACTGCTCCACCCATGATTGTCCCAGTGCAGTGAGGATGGGCCCATCTAAACAGTGCCATAGCGCCCTTCAATCATGGGCAGTTGTACTGCGCAGCTCCCATGACCTGATCTGTAGCAACACCAAACATGTATCAGAAAACCACTCTCATGTAGCGCAATTTCAGTGCGCTGCTCCACCCATGCTTATCCCAGTGCAATGAGGATGGGCCCATCTGAACAGTGCCACATCGCCATTCAATCATGGGCAGTTGCACTGCGCAGCTACCATGGCCTAATCTGTAGCAATATCAAGCATGCATCATAACACCGCTCTCACGTAGCGCGAGTTCAGTGTGCTGCTGAAACATGGGCCCTATCGTCGAACATGCATCAGAACACCACTCTCACGTAGCGCGAGTTCAGTGTATTGCTCCACCCATACTTGTCCCAGTGCAGTGAGGATGGGCTCATCTGAACAATGTCACAGCGCCCTTCAATCATGTACAGTTGCACTGCGCAGCTACCATGGCCTGATCTGTAGCAACACCAAACATGCATCAGAACACCACTCTCACGTAGTGCGATTTCAGTGTGCTGCTCCACCCATGCTTGTCACAGTGCAAAGAGGATGGGCCCATCAGAACAGCTACCATGGCCTGATCTGTAGCAACACCAAACATGCATCAGAACACCGCTCTCACATAGCACGATTTCAGTGTACTGCTCCACCCATGCTTGTCCCAGTGCAGTGAGGATGGGCCCATCTGAACAGTGCCACAGCGCCCTTCAATCATGGGCAGTTGCACTGCGCAGCTACCATGGCCTGATCTGTAGCAACACCAAACATGCATCAGAACACCAATCTCACGTAGCGCGATTTCAGTGTACTACTCCACCCATGCTTGTCCCAGTGCAGTGAGGATAGGCCCATCTGAACAGTGCCACAGCGCCCTTCAATCATGGGCAGTTGTACTGCGCAGCTCACATGACCTGATATGTAGCAACACCAAACATGTATCAGAAAACCACTCTCATGTAGCGCAATTTCAGTGCGCTGCTCCACCCATGCTTATCCCAGTGCAATGAGGATGGGCCCATCTGAACAGTGCCACATCGCCCTTCAATCATGGGCAGTTGCACTGCGCAGCTCCCATGGCCTGATCTGTAGCAACACCAAACATGCATCAGAACACCGCTCTCACGTAGCGCGATTTCAGTGTACTGCTCCACCCATGCTTGTCCCAGTGCAGTGAGGATGGGCCCATCTGAACAGTGCCACAGCGCCCTTCAATCATGGGCAGTTGCACTGCGCAGCTCCCATGGCCTGATCTGTAGCAACACCAAACATGCATCAGAACACCACTCTCACGTAGTGCGATTTCAGTGTGCTGCTCCACCCATGCTTGTCACAGTGCAAAGAGGATGGGCCCATCAGAACAGTGCAATAGTATATTTCAGTGCGCTGCTCCACCCATGCTTGTCCCAGTGCAGTGAGGATGGGCTCATCTGAACAGTGCCACAGCGCCCTTCAATCATGGGCAGTTGCACTGCGCAGCTACCATGGCCTGATCTGTAGCAACACCAAACATGCATCAGAACACTGCTCTCACGTAGCGCGATTTCAGTGTACTGCTCCACCCATGCTTGTCCCAGTGCAGTGAGGATGGGCCCATCTGAACAGTGCCACAGCGCCCTTCAATCATGGGCAGTTGCACTGCGCAGCTCCCATGGCCTGATCTGTAGCAACACCAAACATGCATCAGAACACCGCTCTCACGTAGCGCGATTTCAGTGTACTGCTCCACCCATGCTTGTCCCAGTGCAGTGAGGATGGGCCCATCTGAACAGTGCCACAGCGCCCTTCAATCATGGGCAGTTGCACTGCGCAGCTCCCATGGCCTGATCTGTAGCAACACCAAACATGCATCAGAACACCACTCTCACGTAGCGCGATTTCAGTGTGCTGCTCCACCCATGCTTATCCCAGTGCAATGAGGATGGGCCCATCTGAACAGTGCCACATCGCCCTTCAATCATGGGCAGTTGCACTGCGCAGCTCCCATGGCCTGATCTGTAGCAACACCAAACATGCATCAGAACACCGCTCTCACGTAGCGCGATTTCAGTGTACTGCTCCACCCATGCTTGTCCCAGTGCAGTGAGGATGGGCCCATCTGAACAGTGCCACAGCGCCCTTCAATCATGGGCAGTTGCACTGCGCAGCTCCATGGCCTGATCTGTAGCAACACCAAACATGCATCAGAACACCACTCTCACGTAGCGCGATTTCAGTGTACTGCTCCACCCATGCTTGTCCCAGTGCAGTGAGGATGGGCCCATCTGAACAGTGCCACAGCGCCCTTCAATCATGGGCAGTTGCACTGCGCAGCTCCCATGGCCTGATCTGTAGCAACACCAAACATGCATCAGAACACCGCTCTCACGTAGCGCGATTTCAGTGTGCTGCTCCACCCATGCTTATCCCAGTGCAATGAGGATGGGCCCATCTGAACAGTGCCACAGCGCCCTTCAATCATGGGCAGTTGCACTGCGCAGCTCCCATGGCCTGATCTGTAGCAACACCAAACATGCATCAGAACACCACTCTCACGTAGCGCGATTTCAGTGTACTGCTCCACCCATGCTTGTCCCAGTGCAGTGAGGATGGGCCCATCTGAACAGTGCCACAGCGCCCTTCAATCATGGGCAGTTGCACTGCGCAGCTCCCATGGCCTGATCTGTAGCAACACCAAACATGCATCAGAACACCGCTCTCACATAGCGCGATTTCAGTGTACTGCTCCACCCATGCTTGTCCCAGTGCAGTGAGGATGGGCCCATCTGAACAGTGCCACAGCGCCCTTCAATCATGGACAGTTGCACTGCGCAGCTCCCATGGCCTGATCTGTAGCAACACCAAACATGCATCAGAACACCGCTCTCACGTAGCACGATTTCAGTGTACTGCTCCACCCATGCTTGTCCCAGTGCAGTGAGGATGGGCCCATCTGAACAGTGCCACAGCGCCCTTCAATCATGGGCAGTTGCACTGCGCAGCTCCCATGGCCTGATCTGTAGCAACACCAAACATGCATCAGAACACCGCTCTCACATAGCGCGATTTCAGTGTACTGCTCCACCCATGCTTGTCCCAGTGCAGTGAGGATGGGCCCATCTGAACAGTGCCACAGCGCCCTTCAATCATGGGCAGTTGCACTGCGCAGCTACCATGGCCTGATCTGTAGCAACACCAAACATGCATCAGAACACCACTCTCACGTAGCACGATTTCAGTGTACTGCTCCACCCATGCTTGTCCCAGTGCAGTGAGGATGGGCCCATCTGAACAGTGCCACAGCGCCCTTCAATCATGGGCAGTTGCACTGCGCAGCTCCCATGGCCTGATCTGTAGCAACACCAAACATGCATCAGAACACCACTCTCACGTAGCACGATTTCAGTGTACTACTCCACCCATGCTTGTCTCAGTGCAGTGAGGATGGGCCCATCTGAACAGTGCCACAGCGCCCTTCAATCATGGGCAGTTGTACTGCGCAGCTCCCATGACCTGATATGTAGCAACACCAAACATGCATCAGAACACCACTCTCACATAGCACGATTTCAGTGTACTGCTCCACCCATGCTTATCCCAGTGCAATGAGGATGGGCCCATCTGAACAGTGCCGGATCGCCATTCAATCATGGGTAGTTGCACTGCGCAGCTACCATGGACTGATATGTAGCAACACCAAACATTCATCAGAACACCAATCTCACGTAGCATGATTTCAGTGTACTGCTCCACCCATGCTTGTCCCAGTGCAGTGAGGATGGGCTCATCTGAACACTGCCACAGCGCCCTTCAATCATGGGCAGTTGCACTGCGCAGCTACCATGGCCTGATCTGTAGCAACACCAAACATGCATCAGAACACCGATCTCACGTAGCACGATTTCAGTGTACTACTCCACCCATGCTTGTCCCAGTGCAGTGAGGATGGGCCCATCTGAACAGTGCCACAGCGCCCTTCAATCATGGGCAGTTGCACTGCGCAGCTACCATGGCCTGATCTGTAGCAACACCAAACATGCATCAGAACACCACTCTCACGTAGCACGATTTCAGTGTACTACTCCACCCATGCTTGTCTCAGTGCAGTGAGGATGGGCCCATCTGAACAGTGCCACAGCGCCCTTCAATCATGGGCAGTTGTACTGCGCAGCTCCCATGACCTGATATGTAGCAACACCAAACATGTATCAGAAAACCACTCTCACATAGCACGATTTCAGTGTACTGCTCCACCCATGCTTATCCCAGTGCAATGAGGATGGGCCCATCTGAACAGTGCCGGATCGCCATTCAATCATGGGTAGTTGCACTGCGCAGCTACCATGGACTGATATGTAGCAACACCAAACATTCATCAGAACACCA
>JASANA010012383.1:0-18422 GCA_030248095.1 Ptycholaimellus sp. GST1_10 | reverse complement strand
TGCCCCTCCAAGCTCAACTGCTGCATGTGCCGACAGCGCCACCACTCCATCCTCCATGATGCCATGGGCAAAGGCAGCACTCTGGCAACAAATCTCAGCCTCACCGCCAATGGCAAGGCCTCCATCCTCACCACCTTCCAGGCTTCCATTGCTGCTCCGACCCCTGCCTGCTGACACCAAGTCCAAGGCCCTTGCCCTCACTGGACTCTGGTTTCAGCATCACCTGGCTCTGCAAGGATCTCTTCAAGGCCCTACAGCCCCGTCTCCTGCCAGCAGAGACCCTAGAGGTGTCCTTTGCCGACTGCCCCCAGGCCCCAAGCTCATCACAGTGCACCCCAGCTGGCTGGACCTCATCGCCCTCAATGGCTCCCGCCTCGCCTTCAAGGCCTACCCCGGCCACCAGCTCTGCCCTGACCAGGAGCTAGGAGGCAATGAGCTCCCCAAGGAGATCCTCAAGTGCCTTGCCGGCTACAAGGTTGCCAACCTCCCCAGGCCAAACCCAAGGTCTGACTTCATCGCAGTCCTCATTGGCCTTGACATCCATGAAGCCAGTGGAGGGAACAGTCAAGCTAGCACTCATGCCCCAGCTGTCCCTGCTCCACTCACCCTTTGGCAGCATCCTCCATGGCTCTGTCACCGGAGTCTCCAGCCAAGGCCCCAAGCCAGCCTGCAGCTTTCTCATCCAGGCCAAGCCCCGCCCCAGCCTCTCCAGCCTTGTCACCCACCAGTCTGACCTCCAGCTGGTAGGCCTCCAAGCCAGCGCCGACAAGGCCACCACCAAGGCAGAGCACCTCACCGAGCGCCTTCTCCAGTCCATCTCCCGCAGCCACCGCGCAGCAGCAGCCTTTGCCCGCCTCTCAGCGAAAGAGTGCAATGCCTACTACAAGGAGTTCCAGGAGCAGATCAACCACATCAACCACGGCAGAGGTATATATATCTGGAAATGCTGTCCATGGGCGAATTCTAGACGGATTGGACAAATTTTTTTTCCTGAAAGGTAATGCTATTTTAGGAAGATCTGGAGGGATAGACCCGGAATTTGAGTATTTGAAACATTACTTTTTGGGTAGAAAGGTTTAAAAAGGGGGTATGCCGAGAAATGGCGAATTCTCAATGGATTGGGACAAACTTTTTTTTTGCTGAAAGGTACTAAAATTTTAAGATCTGGAGGCGTGGAACAAGTCCCGGGACAATGGTGTTCAAATGGAAAATGCAAAAAATGGAAAACCTGGAAAATGATAAAAAAAAATGATATTTTCGGCAACCCTCCGGCTACTTGGAACACTTGGATATGATTTCGTGACCACTCCGCCGGTCACCTGGATCACTTAGAAATGATACGCCACAAATTCCAAATTAGCATTTCAGATGGAAATGATAAAAATGGAAAATTTTTCCAGGTAGAAGGCCCCCAGATGGACAGAAATCGCTCCAAAACCCAAAAATTTTCTCTCCCATGCCCCTGGGTGTTCTGTAAGGTGTTTGGCGTCACTGCAGGCACTATTGTGGTGTGCTGGCGCATCCTTGAGAAGGCTGTTAGATGGTCATGGATGCCCCTTTTGTGATTCTTCCTTCATCCCTCATCTTTTGGCCAACATGAAGGCATTGGTGCGCAACCTTTTGCTTGGCCTTGTGCTAAACATTGGGTTATGAAAACATTAAACTGCAACTGTCATTCAAGCCCCTGGTGGAAACGCTATGGCCAGTCCAGGAGGCCGTTAATTGTAGCCAGCAGTGTGCGCGCAGTTTAGGGGCTCTGTATGAAGTGAAATTGAGTGCCCTTTTGCGCAGTTCTTCTCCTTTGCTATGTGTTAGACTCTGCAGTGCACTTTGCAAAGTAGCTTCTATCTAAAATGGATATGGTGGAGCCATCCCGCCACAACTACCTCACCCTCCTCCCCCTCATCTCCAAGGAGTCCCCAAATTCGATCCCTTGCAGCTGCCATCCTCTCAATGCCCTCCTCCTCTAGTGACGTAGAGCTCCTCTTTGATTCAATGGGCACTATGCTAAATTACAAACGCAATTCCCTCTCCTACAAACAGGTGGTGAGTGAGGTGTTGATCCACTGCAATGCCGAGTTTCTCAAGGACCGCAATTCTAGCCTTATGCTCAGGTGATCTGTTTCACTTTGACTGCCAGCTTCTCAGGATGCACCGTTGTTGTTTCCAAGGCTTCCGTTATGCTTCACAACGTTCCCAGAACATCAGAAAGGTCTCTAAACAGGTCAAAACGCAGTAAACAAAAATTTTGTTCTGAAATGGAAAAAATGATAAAAATGGGATGGAAAAATTGGCCTCGACCAACTTCCTACTTGGATTACCTAGAAATGATAAATCACTTGGCGACTGGTCACCTTGAATTTTCCATTTCCCATTTGATTCCATTTTGAACACCACTGGTCCCGGAGCATTTGAAACATTACTTTTTTGAGTAGAAAGGTTGAAAATGGGGTATGCTAATAATGGCGAATTTTTAATGGTTTGCGACAAACTTTTTTTACTTGAAAGGTAATAAAATTCTGATAAGTTCTGGTTCCCAACCTCGAAAACATCCTTTCTTGGGTAAAACTCGTAAAAGCAATACTTGGGAGTGGTTTCGCGGTCCTTTGCCTCTGCGCATATCTTGTTTTAAATATTTTGAATTCCTAAATGTTAATTCAACCCGGTTTTTGCCGATTTTCATTTCATTTAAACCTTAATTTTTGCGATTTTGCGCAGTCCTACAATTGTTTAAACGAATGCCCAGTTTAGCTAATGGTTTTTCCTGGCTGATGAAGCGCAAAAAATGTGAAAACTTTTCAAACGGAGCTATTTTTCTCCCTTATCCTCTCCTTACCTCATCAAAATAATAAATAAATTTAAAAACCAATTTTTACAAAGAAAGCAGAAAAGAGGAGAAAATTGGCTGCGCATCTGCGCTAACTTTGGGCGCCTGCTGGAGCTGGTGGCTGAACGCTCCGCGGTGGAGCAGAGGAGGACACTCAGGCCTGGTGTGAGCTGGAGCTGCTGGATGGCCTGGAGGAGCTCCTCCCCTTCGCTCCACTACCATGCATCTATGCATTGGCTTCTGAGGTTGGTGTCCTTGGACCTGGGGTTTTCTCTTATTTTCGACTATGGTTTATGCCGTGAAATAGCAGCCTTTGGTGTTGGTTAAAATAATGTAACTTATCACCGCGATTCAGCACTGGCTCCAAACAAAACAAGCATTCAAAGCAGCAAATAGCAAGTGGACTTTGCCCAGTCCTTCATACTATTACAGATAGTATTCCTTCTCGGATGGCGTCTCTTCAATCTCTGATGTCTGATACCCGTCTGATACCTAACAACCCTTCATACCTTTGTCTGGTCCCGAATCTGGAGCTGGCTGAGGCGGTGGTGGGGCCTTGTAGGTGTAGGTGGTGGTGATGTTGGCACCCTTGCCCATTTTGATGCTGGTGGCAAGGATCTGCTCCATCACGCTGGTGAGGGCGTTGCCATCCTGCTCCTGGCAGGCTGGGCAGACATAGTTGAAGGCCTGGGGGATGTTGTTGTTGGGCAGGTCTCCCTTGGCAAGGCACTAGATCTCCAGGGACTGGAGGGTGAAGAGTTGGTCCCAGAGTTTGGAGTTGGCGGAGCCACTGGGCTGGAACAGGGAGTTGAGGCTGGGGAAGCAGAAGATGTCCTGGCAGGAGCTGCAGGTGAGGCGGCGCTCGCTGTGGCCCTTGGGACCTCCTTGGCAGCTGGAGCAGCAGGGGTGGAGGCTGGGAGGGCTTTGGAGAGGCCTAGGGGTCTGGGGTTGGAGGACATCCTTGGAGGGCTGGTGGAGCTGAAGGGTTGAGCTGGGAGTGCTTGAGGCTGGAGCTGAGAAGCTTGAGCTGGGAAGCCTGGGGCTTGGAGCTGAGGGCCCTTGAGCTAAAGCCTGGTGATGGTGCCTGGAGTTGGTGGTGCCCTGGAGCTGGTGCCCTGGCTGGTTCCCTGGAATCAGGTGGAGAGGCAGGCAGGAAGGCTGGACCAGGTGCCAAGAGAGAGGTGGACCAAGGTGGTGGGGGATTGCCTCAGCAGTGTCCCCCTAGAGTTTGAGGTTCTTGGATTCCAGGCCACTGGCTTGAGCTTGAAGTGGCAGGAGGAACTGGTACAGGCTCCAAATTGAGGTGTGGGATTCCTCAATGCTCTTCCTTGTCCATTGGCTTCTCTCTCTTTTTGATTGCCTTTTTTCTCTCTGAATACGATGGGTAAAAACCAGTGCAAAAGCAAGTGAAGAGCAAGTCAAACTCACTAAAAACACAAGACAATTGCAGTAAAAGACCCTCTCGCATTTCCTACATTATCCAAGCAAACCAAGAATTGAACACTCCCTAAAAAGGGCAGAAAACAACACCTCTTAATTGCTAAAAGAAGCTTCAAACACTTTCAAAGAGACTCACAAAAGAATCGTGTTTTGGGTAGCAATTCAAAGGGAGGAGTGTTGAAATGGGAGGCAAGAGATGTGGTGGAAGGGAGTGTGTGTGCGAAGGGAATGTGTGGGAGAGAGAGGAGACACTAGGCAAGAAGTATGCGGGAGACTTTTGCCATCAGAGACATTCCCAAGAGGGTCACTCAGAGTACATGCTCATGTCTCCTAAAGGGAGGACAACTATGGTAGAAACTTGGCTCACACTTCTGCGCGCTTGCACAACAAGTGGCTTCAGAAATTCCATACAATCCAAATTATCGCAGAAAATGAGCAGTCTGAAACAGACAGAAAAATGATGCTAGGTCTGATTCTTGACTGCTCGTTTTCTGTGATAATTTGGATTCAATGGCTTTGGAAATTCCAAAAAATTCAAAGTATTGCAGAAAATGAGCAGTCTAAAACAGACAGAGAAATGATGCTAGGTCTGATTCTAGACTGCTCGTTTTCTGTGATAATTTGGATTCAGTGGCTTCGGAAATTCCAAAAAATTCAAAGTATCACAGAAAATGAGCAGTCTGAAACGGAAAGGAAATATTTGCCGTGTATGATTCAAGCCCACTCGTTTTCTGCGATAATTTGGATTGAGTGGCTTCAGAAATTCCATACAATCCAAATTATCGCAGAAAATGAGTAGTCTGAAACAGACAGAAAAATGATGCTAGGTCTGATTCTAGACTGCTCGTTTTCTGTGATAATTTGGATTCAGTGGCTTCGGAAATTCCAAAAAATCCAAATTTTCGCAGCAAATGAGCAGTCTGAAACGGAAAGGAAATATTTGCCATGTATGAATCTTGACCACACGTTTTCTGCAATAATTTGGATTGAGTGGCTTCGAAAATTCCATACAATCCAAATTATTGCAGAAAATGAGCAGTCTGAAACAGACAGAAAAACGATGCTAGGTCTGATTCTAGACTGCTCGTTTTCTGTGATAATTTGGATTCAGTGGCTTCGGAAATTCCAAAAAATCCAAAGTATCGCAGAAAATGAGCAGTCGGAAACGGAAAGGAAATATTTGCCGTGTATGATTCTAGAGCACTCGTTTTCTGCGATAATTTGGATTTTGCAACTTCGGAAATCCATTCAATCCAAATTATCGCAGAAAACGGGCTATCTGAAACCGAAAAGAAAACAATGCCAAGTCTGACTATACTGCTTGTTTTCTGCGATAATTTGGATTGAGTGGCTTCCAAAATTTCATTCAATCCGAATTATTGCTGAAACCGAAAAAAAACAATGCCAGGTCTGCTCCTTCCCGCCGCACCGCGTCCCCCTGCACTACCTGTGGCAAGGGCGGAAAGTGTTCCCGCTGGAGGCCAGTCTGCCCAGCCGCCCGCCGACACCCAGCAGCTGGCAGGCGCCTGCATAGGAGGAGGATGATTTGGATGTGCTGATTGAGGCCATCGAGGATTCGACGAAACAGGTTGTGGGGTTAACTTTCTGTAAGGGGGAAAGGGAGAGAGATTTGTAGACGGTGTGGCTGGTGATGGTGGTGGGCTGGCTGGCGGGCATCTTCATGGTCGCCGTCGTCGCCTCCATCGTCTGCCACAAGATCGAGCTGCGCAACCACCTCCGCTCGCAGGCACAAAAAACCATGCTTGTGGCCAGTGGCGGCTATAAGGGGGAAGGGGACGTCCCCCCTCCCCCCGAATGGACTTCGGGGGGGGGGGGGAGAGATTGACCAAATTTGTGAACCCTGTTTAAATATGTTTTGCCCTTTTGTTGCAATTAGATTGGAAATTTTTGCGCGCTTCATGCATATCTAGAAAGGGAGTTTTTAAAAAAATTTTGACCCCAATTTCTTTCCCCCGAACTAAAGTTATATATCCGCCACTGCTTGTGGCTTAGCTGAGGATTGGTTGGAAACCGCGAATCTAGCTGGAGGCGAGAACTTTATAAATCAATATTTTTTCGGAACTTATCGATATTCGGTTTAAAATTTTTTAAAAAATTGCCGCGAAGGCGGAGAATGAGGGGCTGAATTCGCCAAAGTCGGACGCAGACCTGAGCTACACAAGCGTAGCGCTCCACATCCGCACTGCATAATAATACGTGAAACTACTCATTTTTGCAGCATCACCAAAACACGCTAAATCTCCTCCAAACATTCCACATGCAAAAAATTGCCAAAAGTTGGGAAACATTTTCAAAATGAAATGCAGCTTTCAAAAGACCAAACAAATAAGACCCAAAATTCTATCCCAGAAGAATCCGACTGCAGCAGGGGCTGCACAGGCACATCGCTGACCCCCGAGAAATGCAGCCAGGGGCAAAAATAGGTTCCTCATTCGCACTTTCTTGTCCAGCAGGGATGAGGTGGTTTGAGAGCATTCAACCTTGCGCATTCTCTTCTCCCGTCCATCTTCAGAGGAAGCTAAGGAGACGAGAAATGCAGCCAGGGGCAAAAATAGGTTCCTCATTCGCACTTTCTTGTCCAGCAGGGATGAGGTGGTTTGAGAGCATTCAACCTTGCGCATTCTCTTCTCCCGTCCATCTTCAGAGGAAGCTAAGGAGACGAGAAATGCAGCCAGGGGCAAAAATAGGTTCCTCATTCGCACTTTCTTGTCCAGCAGGGATGAGGTGGTTTGAGAGCATTCAACCTTGCGCATTCTCTTCTCCCGTCCATCTTCAGAGGAAGCTAAGGAGACGAGAAATGCAGCCAGGGGCAAAAATAGGTTCCTCATTCGCACTTTCTTGTCCAGCAGGGATGAGGTGGTTTGAGAGCATTCAACCTTGCGCATTCTCTTCTCCCGTCCATCTTCAGAGGAAGCTAAGGAGACGAGAAATGCAGCCAGGGGCAAAAATAGGTTCCTCATTCGCACTTTCTTGTCCAGCAGGGATGAGGTGGTTTGAGAGCATTCAACCTTGCGCATTCTCTTCTCCCGTCCATCTTCAGAGGAAGCTAAGGAGACGAGAAATGCAGCCAGGGGCAAAAATAGGTTCCTCATTCGCACTTTCTTGTCCAGCAGGGATGAGGTGGTTTGAGAGCATTCAACCTTGCGCATTCTCTTCTCCCGTCCATCTTCAGAGGAAGCTAAGGAGACGAGAAATGCAGCCAGGGGCAAAAATAGGTTCCTCATTCGCACTTTCTTGTCCAGCAGGGATGAGGTGGTTTGAGAGCATTCAACCTTGCGCATTCTCTTCTCCCGTCCATCTTCAGAGGAAGCTAAGGAGACGAGAAATGCAGCCAGGGGCAAAAATAGGTTCCTCATTCGCACTTTCTTGTCCAGCAGGGATGAGGTGGTTTGAGAGCATTCAACCTTGCGCATTCTCTTCTCCCGTCCATCTTCAGAGGAAGCTAAGGAGACGAGAAATGCAGCCAGGGGCAAAAATAGGTTCCTCATTCGCACTTTCTTGTCCAGCAGGGATGAGGTGGTTTGAGAGCATTCAACCTTGCGCATTCTCTTCTCCCGTCCATCTTCAGAGGAAGCTAAGGAGACGAGAAATGCAGCCAGGGGCAAAAATAGGTTCCTCATTCGCACTTTCTTGTCCAGCAGGGATGAGGTGGTTTGAGAGCATTCAACCTTGCGCATTCTCTTCTCCCGTCCATCTTCAGAGGAAGCTAAGGAGACGAGAAATGCAGCCAGGGGCAAAAATAGGTTCCTCATTCGCACTTTCTTGTCCAGCAGGGATGAGGTGGTTTGAGAGCATTCAACCTTGCGCATTCTCTTCTCCCGTCCATCTTCAGAGGAAGCTAAGGAGACGAGAAATGCAGCCAGGGGCAAAAATAGGTTCCTCATTCGCACTTTCTTGTCCAGCAGGGATGAGGTGGTTTGAGAGCATTCAACCTTGCGCATTCTCTTCTCCCGTCCATCTTCAGAGGAAGCTAAGGAGACGAGAAATGCAGCCAGGGGCAAAAATAGGTTCCTCATTCGCACTTTCTTGTCCAGCAGGGATGAGGTGGTTTGAGAGCATTCAACCTTGCGCATTCTCTTCTCCCGTCCATCTTCAGAGGAAGCTAAGGAGACGAGAAATGCAGCCAGGGGCAAAAATAGGTTCCTCATTCGCACTTTCTTGTCCAGCAGGGATGAGGTGGTTTGAGAGCATTCAACCTTGCGCATTCTCTTCTCCCGTCCATCTTCAGAGGAAGCTAAGGAGACGAGAAATGCAGCCAGGGGCAAAAATAGGTTCCTCATTCGCACTTTCTTGTCCAGCAGGGATGAGGTGGTTTGAGAGCATTCAACCTTGCGCATTCTCTTCTCCCGTCCATCTTCAGAGGAAGCTAAGGAGACGAGAAATGCAGCCAGGGGCAAAAATAGGTTCCTCATTCGCACTTTCTTGTCCAGCAGGGATGAGGTGGTTTGAGAGCATTCAACCTTGCGCATTCTCTTCTCCCGTCCATCTTCAGAGGAAGCTAAGGAGACGAGAAATGCAGCCAGGGGCAAAAATAGGTTCCTCATTCGCACTTTCTTGTCCAGCAGGGATGAGGTGGTTTGAGAGCATTCAACCTTGCGCATTCTCTTCTCCCGTCCATCTTCAGAGGAAGCTAAGGAGACGAGAAATGCAGCCAGGGGCAAAAATAGGTTCCTCATTCGCACTTTCTTGTCCAGCAGGGATGAGGTGGTTTGAGAGCATTCAACCTTGCGCATTCTCTTCTCCCGTCCATCTTCAGAGGAAACTAAGGAGACGAGAAATGCAGCCAGGGGCAAAAATAGGTTCCTCATTCGCACTTTCTTGTCCAGCAGGGATGAGGTGGTTTGAGAGCATTCAACCTTGCGCATTCTCTTCTCCCGTCCATCTTCAGAGGAAGCTAAGGAGACGAGAAATGCAGCCAGGGGCAAAAATAGGTTCCTCATTCGCACTTTCTTGTCCAGCAGGGATGAGGTGGTTTGAGAGCATTCAACCTTGCGCATTCTCTTCTCCCGTCCATCTTCAGAGGAAGCTAAGGAGACGAGAAATGCAGCCAGGGGCAAAAATAGGTTCCTCATTCGCACTTTCTTGTCCAGCAGGGATGAGGTGGTTTGAGAGCATTCAACCTTGCGCATTCTCTTCTCCCGTCCATCTTCAGAGGAAGCTAAGGAGACGAGAAATGCAGCCAGGGGCAAAAATAGGTTCCTCATTCGCACTTTCTTGTCCAGCAGGGATGAGGTGGTTTGAGAGCATTCAACCTTGCGCATTCTCTTCTCCCGTCCATCTTCAGAGGAAGCTAAGGAGACGAGAAATGCAGCCAGGGGCAAAAATAGGTTCCTCATTCGCACTTTCTTGTCCAGCAGGGATGAGGTGGTTTGAGAGCATTCAACCTTGCGCATTCTCTTCTCCCGTCCATCTTCAGAGGAAGCTAAGGAGACGAGAAATGCAGCCAGGGGCAAAAATAGGTTCCTCATTCGCACTTTCTTGTCCAGCAGGGATGAGGTGGTTTGAGAGCATTCAACCTTGCGCATTCTCTTCTCCCGTCCATCTTCAGAGGAAGCTAAGGAGACGAGAAATGCAGCCAGGGGCAAAAATAG
The DNA here is from genome assembly GCA_030248095.1 of Ptycholaimellus sp. GST1_10. Lineage (NCBI taxonomy): Eukaryota > Metazoa > Nematoda > Chromadorea > Chromadorida > Chromadoridae > Ptycholaimellus > Ptycholaimellus sp. GST1_10. The sequence goes on along the minus strand of JASANA010012383.1, from coordinate 8,543 downwards.
GTTCCTCATTCGCACTTTCTTGTCCAGCAGGGATGAGGTGGTTTGAGAGCATTCAACCTTGCGCATTCTCTTCTCCCGTCCATCTTCAGAGGAAGCTAAGGAGACGAGAAATGCAGCCAGGGGCAAAAATAGGTTCCTCATTCGCACTTTCTTGTCCAGCAGGGATGAGGTGGTTTGAGAGCATTCAACCTTGCGCATTCTCTTCTCCCGTCCATCTTCAGAGGAAGCTAAGGAGACGAGAAATGCAGCCAGGGGCAAAAATAGGTTCCTCATTCGCACTTTCTTGTCCAGCAGGGATGAGGTGGTTTGAGAGCATTCAACCTTGCGCATTCTCTTCTCCCGTCCATCTTCAGAGGAAGCTAAGGAGACGAGAAATGCAGCCAGGGGCAAAAATAGGTTCCTCATTCGCACTTTCTTGTCCAGCAGGGATGAGGTGGTTTGAGAGCATTCAACCTTGCGCATTCTCTTCTCCCGTCCATCTTCAGAGGAAACTAAGGAGACGAGAAATGCAGCCAGGGGCAAAAATAGGTTCCTCATTCGCACTTTCTTGTCCAGCAGGGATGAGGTGGTTTGAGAGCATTCAACCTTGCGCATTCTCTTCTCCCGTCCATCTTCAGAGGAAGCTAAGGAGACGAGAAATGCAGCCAGGGGCAAAAATAGGTTCCTCATTCGCACTTTCTTGTCCAGCAGGGATGAGGTGGTTTGAGAGCATTCAACCTTGCGCATTCTCTTCTCCCGTCCATCTTCAGAGGAAGCTAAGGAGACGAGAAATGCAGCCAGGGGCAAAAATAGGTTCCTCATTCGCACTTTCTTGTCCAGCAGGGATGAGGTGGTTTGAGAGCATTCAACCTTGCGCATTCTCTTCTCCCGTCCATCTTCAGAGGAAACTAAGGAGACGAGAAATGCAGCCAGGGGCAAAAATAGGTTCCTCATTCGCACTTTCTTGTCCAGCAGGGATGAGGTGGTTTGAGAGCATTCAACCTTGCGCATTCTCTTCTCCCGTCCATCTTCAGAGGAAGCTAAGGAGACGAGAAATGCAGCCAGGGGCAAAAATAGGTTCCTCATTCGCACTTTCTTGTCCAGCAGGGATGAGGTGGTTTGAGAGCATTCAACCTTGCGCATTCTCTTCTCCCGTCCATCTTCAGAGGAAGCTAAGGAGACGAGAAATGCAGCCAGGGGCAAAAATAGGTTCCTCATTCGCACTTTCTTGTCCAGCAGGGATGAGGTGGTTTGAGAGCATTCAACCTTGCGCATTCTCTTCTCCCGTCCATCTTCAGAGGAAACTAAGGAGACGAGAAATGCAGCCAGGGGCAAAAATAGGTTCCTCATTCGCACTTTCTTGTCCAGCAGGGATGAGGTGGTTTGAGAGCATTCAACCTTGCGCATTCTCTTCTCCCGTCCATCTTCAGAGGAAGCTAAGGAGACGAGAAATGCAGCCAGGGGCAAAAATAGGTTCCTCATTCGCACTTTCTTGTCCAGCAGGGATGAGGTGGTTTGAGAGCATTCAACCTTGCGCATTCTCTTCTCCCGTCCATCTTCAGAGGAAGCTAAGGAGACGAGAAATGCAGCCAGGGGCAAAAATAGGTTCCTCATTCGCACTTTCTTGTCCAGCAGGGATGAGGTGGTTTGAGAGCATTCAACCTTGCGCATTCTCTTCTCCCGTCCATCTTCAGAGGAAACTAAGGAGACGAGAAATGCAGCCAGGGGCAAAAATAGGTTCCTCATTCGCACTTTCTTGTCCAGCAGGGATGAGGTGGTTTGAGAGCATTCAACCTTGCGCATTCTCTTCTCCTGTCCATCTTCAGAGGAAGCTAAGGAGACGAGAAATGCAGCCAGGGGCAAAAATAGGTTCCTCATTCGCACTTTCTTGTCCAGCAGGGATGAGGTGGTTTGAGAGCATTCAACCTTGCGCATTCTCTTCTCCCGTCCATCTTCAGAGGAAGCTAAGGAGACGAGAAATGCAGCCAGGGGCAAAAATAGGTTCCTCATTCGCACTTTCTTGTCCAGCAGGGATGAGGTGGTTTGAGAGCATTCAACCTTGCGCATTCTCTTCTCCCGTCCATCTTCAGAGGAAACTAAGGAGACGAGAAATGCAGCCAGGGGCAAAAATAGGTTCCTCATTCGCACTTTCTTGTCCAGCAGGGATGAGGTGGTTTGAGAGCATTCAACCTTGCGCATTCTCTTCTCCCGTCCATCTTCAGAGGAAGCTAAGGAGACGAGAAATGCAGCCAGGGGCAAAAATAGGTTCCTCATTCGCACTTTCTTGTCCAGCAGGGATGAGGTGGTTTGAGAGCATTCAACCTTGCGCATTCTCTTCTCCCGTCCATCTTCAGAGGAAGCTAAGGAGACGAGAAATGCAGCCAGGGGCAAAAATAGGTTCCTCATTCGCACTTTCTTGTCCAGCAGGGATGAGGTGGTTTGAGAGCATTCAACCTTGCGCATTCTCTTCTCCCGTCCATCTTCAGAGGAAGCTAAGGAGACGAGAAATGCAGCCAGGGGCGAAAATAGGTTCCTCATTCGCACTTTCTTGTCCAGCAGGGATGAGGTGGTTTGAGAGCATTCAACCTTGCGCATTCTCTTCTCCCGTCCATCTTCAGAGGAAGCTAAGGAGACGAGAAATGCAGCCAGGGGCAAAAATAGGTTCCTCATTCGCACTTTCTTGTCCAGCAGGGATGAGGTGGTTTGAGAGCATTCAACCTTGCGCATTCTCTTCTCCCGTCCATCTTCAGAGGAAACTAAGGAGACGAGAAATGCAGCCAGGGGCAAAAATAGGTTCCTCATTCGCACTTTCTTGTCCAGCAGGGATGAGGTGGTTTGAGAGCATTCAACCTTGCGCATTCTCTTCTCCCGTCCATCTTCAGAGGAAGCTAAGGAGACGAGAAATGCAGCCAGGGGCAAAAATAGGTTCCTCATTCGCACTTTCTTGTCCAGCAGGGATGAGGTGGTTTGAGAGCATTCAACCTTGCGCATTCTCTTCTCCCGTCCATCTTCAGAGGAAGCTAAGGAGACGAGAAATGCAGCCAGGGGCAAAAATAGGTTCCTCATTCGCACTTTCTTGTCCAGCAGGGATGAGGTGGTTTGAGAGCATTCAACCTTGCGCATTCTCTTCTCCCGTCCATCTTCAGAGGAAGCTAAGGAGACGAGAAATGCAGCCAGGGGCAAAAATAGGTTCCTCATTCGCACTTTCTTGTCCAGCAGGGATGAGGTGGTTTGAGAGCATTCAACCTTGCGCATTCTCTTCTCCCGTCCATCTTCAGAGGAAACTAAGGAGACGAGAAATGCAGCCAGGGGCAAAAATAGGTTCCTCATTCGCACTTTCTTGTCCAGCAGGGATGAGGTGGTTTGAGAGCATTCAACCTTGCGCATTCTCTTCTCCCGTCCATCTTCAGAGGAAGCTAAGGAGACGAGAAATGCAGCCAGGGGCAAAAATAGGTTCCTCATTCGCACTTTCTTGTCCAGCAGGGATGAGGTGGTTTGAGAGCATTCAACCTTGCGCATTCTCTTCTCCCGTCCATCTTCAGAGGAAACTAAGGAGACGAGAAATGCAGCCAGGGGCAAAAATAGGTTCCTCATTCGCACTTTCTTGTCCAGCAGGGATGAGGTGGTTTGAGAGCATTCAACCTTGCGCATTCTCTTCTCCCGTCCATCTTCAGAGGAAGCTAAGGAGACGAGAAATGCAGCCAGGGGCAAAAATAGGTTCCTCATTCGCACTTTCTTGTCCAGCAGGGATGAGGTGGTTTGAGAGCATTCAACCTTGCGCATTCTCTTCTCCCGTCCATCTTCGCGCCGAAATATTTCCCGGAGTACAGTGATGTGACTGTCTTTCGATGCTACTGCTTCGCCGTGAAACCTGCAATTGATTCGGGAGAGCAAAGCAGAAAGCAAAAAAGAAATAACCTGGAGAAAGCGCCAAGAATCATGACGTTGGGCAAAAGTGAGGTTTGCCGAAGGTTGCAGTTTTGGCGGCCCCAGATATCCACTACATCGTCCAAAGTAATGAAGGCCATGCTATCAGCTTCCTTTATGTGCCTTGCAGCATTGACAAATGGCACGTGACAGAGTTTCCCTGAACACTTCTTCTTTCGCAACCTTGTAATATTAGAGACTTCTTTGTGTAGAATATGGAAGGCTTGGATGTATTTACTTTTTAAAGCGTTGCCAAAGGGAAGGGCTAAGATTGCCGGCGTCATCCAAAAGAGGAGAGATAGCGCTCAGATGGTTCCAGCTGATATCTACCGATCCCGATTCCCACTGCTCCAGCATTCCCTATCATCAGATTCGTGTTCTGGGGTTATGCTGAGGCGGCGGAGATTTTGGATCGGTCGGCGCTCTTGGATTTGCGACTGCGGAAGAGCCAGCCGGCCGGTCGCTTTTTCGTCCGACCAGGTCCCGAGCCCGTCTTTGCATAAGCTGCAATCGTTTGGCATCAATTGGCGTCCAGGATGAGATTGGAAAAAGGAGAAGGAACAAGGCAGGGAAGGCGGGCGATCGCGCTTGGTGTACTTGCCGGGAGTGCCTTCGTTGAAGGTTTCCTTGCCCAGGATATCCTTCTTCTTGCTCTTTAGCATCCTCAGGGCATCCGCATAGCCGCTGCAGCAGAGTGTGTGTAGGGAGCGTGGGGTGGGGCCAGGTGGTGTGCAGGGAGAGGCAGTGTGAGTGAGTGTGTATGGGAGTGTGTGGGAGTGCTGAGGAATGCGAGATATGCGCGCAGTCTTGGCAGGCGGGGCAGAGCACAGCACACGCGCCTGCCCTGCCCGACTTTACCCTTCCTATCCTCATTCTACCCACTTCTCAATCATATCGCTTTCTATCATATCATAGACAATAATAATAGACGAAAAACGGTCAATATATTAAATCTGGGGCCCCGACACACGAATTCAAAACCAGATTTGAAGTGATTTTTCGTTAATTGGCCTGGCGCAAGGGAGCAAAGCGACCGTCAGCGCCCAGGCCCTCTTTTCGACCCAGGTGTATGTTTTGAGGGTTAATGCTAGATCTTGAAATTGATAAGGCTCCTGCTCCTCAGAGAAGAATCCAATCGCTCTGATTCTTTTTGCATTGGAAAGGGCATCCTCGAATTAGCCTACACTCGCGAGAAACTGCCGAAAAGTTCACAATTTGGTATAGAAAAATGAAAAACAAAGTGCCGTCCGAACTCCTGCTGCCCTGCTGCCCTGCTGCTGCTGCTTCGCATCTGCTAATGAACGAGAGTAGGTATTCAATTTATCCCCCCACCCCCCTCTCCGGTCCTTGGGCTTCAGGTATTCATTTAAAGTCATAGCCCTTCAATTGACCAGTCCAGCATAGGCACCAGTGGTGTAGTGGTGTAAGTGGGCCGGTGGCTGGTTGAATCTGGCAGGTTCGAATCCTTCTCGTGAATAAAGTTTATTTTTGTATATTTGAAATTGAGGAAATAGCTGGTACCATCGGCAAGCCAAAAGTAAAGATCTTTTCTCCTGAAAATCGATTCCCTCGAGTGTAAAGGAAAGAATATATCAAATTTAATCTTTTTTGCACGATTTTTAATTTTCCAAAATTATTTTTTTAGCTAAATGGTGTCTTATTCGTTTAAGCAAAAAAATAAAAACAACAATTAGAAGAAAAAAATTGATACAGGTCTTTTTTTATGTTTAAAGTTGAGGAAATAAATGGTACCATCGGCAAGCCGAAAGTAAGCTCTTTTCTCCCTAAAAAACAAATGCCCCGAGTGTAAAGTCAAGGAAATTTCCCTACTACGAGTGGAATCTGCTGTGTCACCTGTATTTTGTTTGAGCGCGCATGAAAACAGTTCTTAAACTGCGCGCGAAAACAAAATGCAGATGCCCCACAAGCAGATTCCACTCGTAGTAGGGAAATTTCCTTGACTTTACACTCGGGGCATTTGTTTTTTTGGGAGAAAAGAGCTTACTTTCGGCTTGCCGATGGTACCATTTATACGCCGTTTGAGCTAGCAATAAGCTTTTAAGAAGCGGTTTTTTTGCTCAAAACGTGTAAGGTATTAGATCTGTACGAAAACAATCTCAAATTTGATGAGGAATGTAAAGGAGATTAGCTATACGCTTATAATTGAGGTGCGGGTTTTTTTACCTATTAAACTAGATAATAACAAACGTGCATGTTTCAAAAATAAACAACATATTATAATTATTTAATGTGAGTTATTTTGAAAGCGCCGTCTGGTCTAAAAGTTCTAAAGCACAGCCTGGGTCAATGAGACGGGCGGGGGCCTGGGGCAGGGAAAGGTTTAGGCTGGATGGGATACGCGGGGCTGCGAAGGCGGGTGCGGGTGGAAGGGCGGGGAGCTGAAAGGATGGCCGGGAGAAGAGCTGCAGACAATGAATGAGCTGGTAACTAGCAAGAATCTGTTTCGCAGGATTTGCTCACAAAGACCCTTCTCGGTTCTTCCTCTGCCCTTTGATTTTCATTTTTCCTTCTATTGCTTCCTTTAGACATGGTTCAAACCTCTTTCAAACTTATCACGAATAATTAAAGCTTAAAAACCACGACATAACGCAATGAAGTCCACTGCCCATTCTTACAATGTTTCGTTTTTAAATAACATCAGACGAATTAAACTTTCCCAACTGTATAACGTGTATGTATAGTAGCGTTTTTCCTCTATTTCTCTATGATCATCTATATATCACTTCAAAACCAAATGCACTAAATTTAAAAGTCGTTAAAACTTTCGCCAGGAATAAAACATTGCAGTTCTTTCATAAACAGTAGTGGAATGTGCAAAAAAGAATGGAATCACAATTTGTCGTATTGGTGAGTACAAATTATTGGTGACACAATCGTGTTGACAACGAGTGCCTTTTGTTACACGGTCTTTATAAACGTCAAGGTCAAGTGCAGTGTGCTGGGAACTGTTCAAAGTGCAGTCTCGTCATACGTACGCCCTATCTGGGTAACGCACACCCTAGCAACGCATCATCAGCTGTTCATTGAACGAGTAAAATTGGGGCAAATTTTGGTCCCAGTCAGACCTTTGACTTCCAGACTTTAGACCAGCAATATTTTAGAGAAATATGTTGGCAATAGTTTTGCTCGGTTTGGTCCTAGCTGGCTGGCTTGTATGGGAGTTTTGGGGCAAGCGTCGCGGCTATCCACCCGGACCTATTCCATTGCCAATCATCGGTCCCTTCTTCCTTTTCCCTGTCCATTTCACCGGTCTAAAGACAAATAATCGGTCAGGGAATGTGGGCCAGATGGACATGAAGGCCCCGCATCGCTGGGTCTGCGCCAAGGGCAAGCAGTACGGCGGGATTTTCACCACCTGGGTGCTCTGCATAGCTTCTTTATTGGCTAGAGGCAACGACGGATGCTTTTGAGCTGGGCAGCGAAGCGACAGTCTGGCTGACGGAGGCGGAGCTGATGAAGGAGGTTTTCCTGGGCAAGGCCGCGGAGGCCGTGAGCGGACGGCCCAGAAACGCCATCTTTGAGATGATCAACGAAGGCCGGTTCAGATGACATACTCTAGCAGTGTGCAGCTGATGAAGAGGAAAGGGGTGCTTTAGGTACGGCATCGTGGGAACGGACGGGCCGTTGTGGAAGGAGCAGCGTCGGTTCGCCCTCCGCGTCTTCCACGCCCTCGGCCTGGGCAAGAACATCATGGAGGATCGCATACACGGCGTCCTCCAGGATGCCTTTGCCGCCCTAGAGGAGCAATTGCCTGGAGGACAAGGTTCCAAGGACAATATCGATTCTAAATAGAGCAAGCTAATTGGGTGCTCAGGTGAGCTAAGCCTGGACGAGCACTTGGAGCTGGCCGTGGGCAACATCATCTCCGAGCTCGTCATGGGCGTTCGCTTCCAACGCCAGAGCCAGTTCTACGTTCAGCCCTGCCAGACATTTCACCTGGTATCAGAAATGCCAGCCTCACCTTTTCAGGAGCTCAAAGCTTGCGTGGACTCCAACATCGGGATGCTGGCTCGCATTCCAGCACTGCTGATGACACATTTTCCAGTTCTCCGCTTCCTACCCGGCCCCTTCAGCGGCATCTGGAATCGCATTCAGCGCAATGTGTTTGCCGCATCACCTCAAAGCCCAATCAATGCCAACCCAGCCAGTAAACCCGTTACAGCCAATTCGTGTACAACTTCATGGAGGTGGAAGTCAAGCGCCACGAGGAAGCATTTGATCCCAAGACTGAGCCCACCGACTTTATCCAAGCTTTCTTAAAGGCTTCAAAACCTTCTCTTCTAAGAAATATGCTCCCAAAACAGTCTTGAGGAGCGTCATGAGCGAGCAGAGCGCGGCGAGGCAGTGGGAAGCTTCGAAATGCAGCAGCTGATGGCAGTGATGGGGGACTTCTTCGTGGCTGGCCTGGAGACCACGATCACAACGCTGCGATGGGCTCTCCTCTTTGCCCTCCACAACCCCCAAATCACTGTTCCCTAGTCCCTGTCGGTTCGGTATTTGAAAGAGAGGAGTGCGGAATGACGTTGAAGGAGCGGGTGAGGAAGGAGATACAAGGCGTGTGCAAGGACCGCATGCCTAGCATGAGTGACAAGCCTCAACTGCCACTGCTCTCCGCC
>JASANA010012380.1:0-10002 GCA_030248095.1 Ptycholaimellus sp. GST1_10 | reverse complement strand
GTAGGCCGGGTGAACCTGAAAAATCGCGGCCCGGCATCCATCAAAGTGGAGGTGGTCACTTTTGGCGTTCGTGAAGTTATCAAGCTCAGAGCGGGCAAGGAGGAGACTGGCCTATACCCAAGTTCCAGTCGGTGGTCCCTACCAGTTGTGCAGAATTTGCATTGTGGAATTAACGGCCAAAAGGGTGTTTTACCAGCAACTAGGATCAAGCATCCAACTACCTGGGTGCCAGACCTCTCCATCGCTTCATATCACCTGCTCCACGCATGCTAAGGGGATAGGGTGCACTGTCCTTGTGGAGCCATTAGCTATCACTTCTCCACCAACCTAAAACGATTGCAGCTGTAGCCAGCAAATGCACACCGATAAAACGTGGTTTTCAAAACGTGAACATGAGCATTGAAGAAGAACCTTGTCAAAAAAATTACTTGCTGGGTGAAGGAAAGATAAAGGAAGGAAAAAAGCTCACAAACTTCTAGTTTTAGACAGTTTATAAGGCTGTGAATGAAGGAAGACATGAGGTCAAATGAGCCTAAAGATATGTTCGACATGAAAAGATTTGGGGCTGACCGTCTTGCTTCTGCTTTGCATTGATTCAGGAAAGCTTGTTGACTTGATTATTTGTTGGTTCACAATACATTTGTTGCAACCTAAATGTCTAAACGAAGTTAATAAAAATTTAATGATTTGTGGGCCTCTTCCCAACTTGTAAGAAATGTGATGAGCTTTTGTGTATGAAACCAGCCGAACTATTCTTTCGTAAAGAACTAAGCTGCTGTTATTAGGCAGGCCTTGCTTTTCTCAGCTTTTCGAATTCAGCTGCTCTCACCACACAATATTCTCATCCCATAGATTAGAATTGCTCAGCTTGCTCAACCTTCATTGAGCTTGCTTTTTCGACAATCATTGACCAATCTCTCCCCAAATCAAGGTTTAAAAGAAGAATGCGCCTTCTACAATTCCTCGTCGGCAGCCTTGGAGTACTTATAGTGGTTTGTGCTTAGTGAGGGGGCCGGGTCATTGCGGGCGATTCAAATGCTTTCCATTTCTCCAAATTGATCCTTGGCTTAGGTTTAGAAAAAAAAACACCATCGCCTGCAGTATCCCAAAGGCCTTAGTGAGTCTGCAGTAATGCTTTGTCCGAACTGCTTCTGCGGTTTTTCCAGCATTTCGTGCAGAGACATAATGTTACCGTAATGCCATTTGTTTTCTAAACAGCTTTTAATCTTAGTGAATTAAAACGGTCCCATAAGGTATCCAATGCTTTAGATGCCAAAGGAAGGAAACGGGAATCAAGCAGGAAGCAATGTTTCTTCAATACTTTGCCCCGGTTACAATTCATTTTTTAAAAACGTAAGAAGATTGAGTTCTAATCGTTTGTAGGTCAAGAACACAGCTGGTATGTTGCACAGTGTTTTGTAACCTTCACCTACCATTTCTTCTTGAGGGACACACATGCTGGAGGGACACACATGCTAAGCTCTATATAAAAACCCAATCAATGCATTAAAATGAAAAATAACAAATTTAAAAAAATAACAAAACAATTGTTTTCTCAAAATGCTGTCCTAATATTGCTAAATATCAGCCTAAGGCATAGGGTGCTCACAGAAGGAACTTGAGCAGTTTTCTTCTCTGTGTTCCTAAAGATCAAGAAGTTTTTTATCATCACAATTTTACATCGGCTAAATTCATCTCAAGGGCATATCTTTGTTTCTCGTCATTTTTAGGTCAATTGGGCTGGCGCGAGGGAGCAAAGCGAACCGTCAGCGCCCAGCCCCTCTTTTCGACCTGGGTGTACGTTTTGAGGGTTATTGCTAGATCTTTATTTTGATAAGATTCTAGCTCGTCACAGGGAGCTTCAATCTTTCTAATTCTTTTTGCATTGGAAAGAGCATCATCAAATTTACCAAAACTCGCGAGAAATTGCTGAAAAGTTGCAGAATTGTAGTACAATTTGTAAAAAACCATTTGTCCGAACTCCTCCTTCTCCTTCTTCTTCTTCTTCTTCTTCTTCTCCTTCTTCTCCGCATCTATTCAATGGACGATAGTAGGTATTCATTTCTTCCCCCACTCATCCCCCCGGGTCCTTGGACCTCATGTATTGACTTTTATTCATAAGTCTTCAGTTAAACAACAACGCATATGCACCAGTGGCGTAGTGGTCTAAGTGAATGGATGGCTGGTTGAATCTGGGAGGTTCGAATCCTTCTTAGGCTTAGAATTTTATTTTGGAAATTTTAAGTTGAGAAAACAATTGGTACCATCGGCAGGTCAAAATTAGATCTCCTTTTTCCCAAAATCGATTGCCCTAAGTATAAATCATGAAAATTTCATAAAAATATGTTAGTTTGGCAATAAATTTTTATTGTATTTTTGATTTTCGAATCTTTTCTCTTTGTTATATTTGTTAAATAATTTTGTTTTTTATTTGTTGTTTATTTTTTTATCTAATAATATCTTAATATATTTTCGATTCTTTTATGCTTGTTATATTTTTTAATGAGTTTATTTTTTTAAATTTTTTTTTCATATGTTATAAAATAATATAAATTTGTATTTATACATTATACACTATATTAAAGTGGAAGAATTTGCTGCAATCATTAGAAAACCACTAAAAACCATTTGTCCGAACTCCTCCTTCTCCTTCTCCTTCTTCTTCTCCGCATCTATTCAATGGACGATAGTAGGTGAATCAGCCTGTACTTAAGGCTTCAATCGTCAAGGTGCAATGGTAATCCTATGCAGTTAATATAGTCTAAGTCTACAATGGAAGTAATGCGGCTGTATGGTCAAGTGGCTTGTCTATTGGACTCGATTCTGAGATGACCAGGTTCAAACCTTCCTTGAGCCAAATTTGTTGTTTTTTTTATCTTAAAAGTAGAAGTAATATGTGGTACCATCGGCAGACCTAAAAATCGATATCCCTGAGTTTTAGTCAAGAAAATTTCTCAAAAATATGTTAATTTGCTAATGAATTTGCATTATATTTTTCATTTTTGAATTTTTGCTTTTCGTTAAATTTTATAAATAAGATTATTATTAATTTTTTTATTTAATAAAATCTTAAATAAATATATAACCAACAATATAAAATTTGTATTTTTACATTTTTAACTATATTAAAAGTGGAAGAAATCCTAGGGCGCGACAGCGCCCTAGTTATGAATGGGCGATCAAGTTTTTGCATGGTTTCCTGTCACCGAATTGATTGGAAGACTGGTAGGTTGAACCCTAGGATTATGAATATATATCAATCGAAAGCTCACAGTCTGCTCCAGACGGCAAAATTCTTGAAATTTTGATTTAGGCCTCTGAATTTTAATAAATAACTAAAATATTAACTGAAATATATAAAAAAGGAAACTGCGCAGATTTTTATAAACTGATGCTCAGGTTAGCTTCAATGCGAAAGGGAAACTGCGCAGATTTTTATGAACTGATGCTCAGGTTAGCTTCAATGCGATAGATCTTAATTCCTAGGGCGCGACAGATCTTAATTCCTAGATCTTAATTTTAAGCGATGGATTTTTCCCAATGACTGTTTGAAGCCTTGTTCATGTGGCAAGTAAATATGTCTTCCACATGGCCAAGACCTAGACAAGACTAAAATGCTACAGCATAAGCTGCTTATGAATTGTCAATCATCAAAAAGAACTAGACAAGGTGTGACAAAATCGTGATAAATTTCGATTTAAATTATAAACCATTTTGAGTCAAAATTTTAACAGGTTCATCTACGAAATCCACTGAGCATTCATAAGCAGGCGGCAATTTTGGCACAAAGAGGACAAAAATTAGTGAATGATAGAAAATACAACTAGTGAAATAAAAAAAAATTGTTACATCAAAAAATTTTTTCTGAATTTTTGGTCACAATGAAATTATAAGTTTACTAAATGAGGTGTAACGAAATAAAACAAACAAAATTAAAGTTAAATTGAAATTAGCTAAAGTAAAGTTAACCTTTGCTGGCATTTGCAATATGATCAATTTTTTATTTTCAAGTCACTTTTCAAATTTTACATGTATTTTTCTGTAACAGGCTTTTTCTGATTTAGTAAAGTTCACAAATAACATCATTTAATCAAAAATTAAAGACAAAATAAAAACTAGAATAATTGAAATGACAAGTTTCCTGTCATAAATTGCCGCCTGCTTATGAATGCTCAGTGGATTTCGTAGATGAACCTGTTAAAATTTTGACTCAAAATGGTTTATAATTTAAATCGAAATTTATCACGATTTTGTCACACCTTGTCTAGTTCTTTTTGATGATTGACAATTCATAAGCAGCTTATGCTGTAGCATTTTAGTCTTGTATTTGGTACCATCGGCAGGCCAAATGTGAGTCTCTTTTCTCCAAAATTTGGAATTGCCTCGAGTAAAAAGTCAAGGAAATACAATTTCTACTAGTGGAATCTGCTGCGTCATCTGCATTTTGTTTTTGGGCGTGCATGGAAAGAGACACTGAACTGCGCGCCAAAAACAAAATGCAACTGTCCAAGCAGCAGATTCCACTAGTAGAAATTGTATTTCCTTGACTTTTTACTCGAGGCAATTCCAAATTTTGGAGAAAAGAGACTCACATTTGGCCTGCCGATGGTACCAGATATTGGGCTGGCGCGAACGGAGCTTTAGCGGAGTGTCAGCGCCCAGCCCCTCTTTTCGACCCAGGTGTATGTTTTGAGGGTTATTGCTAGATCTTAATTTTGATAAGGCTGCTGCTCGTCACAGAAACCTTCAATTGCTTTAATTCTTTTTGCAATGGAAAGAGCAACATCGAATTGACTATAGTTTATCTTTTGACTTTTGCAAAAAACTATTTGTTTTACTATGAAAAATGCAAAAAACCATTTGTCCGAACTCCTCCTCCTCCTCCTCCTCCTTCTTCTTCTTCTTCTTCTCCGCATCTATTCAATGGACGATAGTAGGTATTCATTTATTCCCCCACCACCCTTCCCCGGGTCCCTGGACCTCATGTATTTAGTTCTTCAGTTCATCTAAGAAGCGATATGCACCATTGGTGTAGTGGTGTAAGCGATTGGGCAGATGGACAAAATTGGAAGGTTCGAATCCTTGTCAGGCATTCATTTTTATTTTGTATACTAAAGTTGGGAAAACAACTGGTACCATCGCCAGGCCAAAAAATCAAACTATTTTTTGCGAAAAATCGATTGGCCTAAGTATAAGTCAAGAAATCGATTGGCCTAAGTATAAGTCAAGAAAATTTCGCAAAAAAATAAGTTGCCAATAAGTTTGCATTGTATTTTTCAATTTTAAATATTTTTTTGTTATATTTTTTGAACAAGTTTTTTTATTTATTATTGATCGAATCGAATAAAATTTTATCGAATAATATCTAAATTAGAATACAACCAACAATATAAAATTAGTATTTATACATTTTATACTATATTAAAAGTGGAAGAAATATCTGGTACCATCGGCAGGCCAAATGTGGGACTCTTTTCTCCAAAATTTGCAATTGCCTCGAGCAAAAAGTCAAGGAAATACATCTACTACTAGTGGAATCTGCTGCGTCATCTGCATTTTGTTTTTGGGCGCGCATGGAAAGAGACACTGAACTGCGCGCCAAAAACAAAATGCAACTGTCCAAGCAGCAGATTCCACTAGTAGTAGATGTATTTCCTTGACTTTTTGCTCGAGGCAATTGCAAATTTTGGAGAAAAGAGTCCCACATTTGGCCTGCCGATGGTACCAGATATATCTTCTATGGCCTAATTGTCAATTCTAAAAGCAGTATCTGGTCCAAAATTTTACAATACCGCTTGAACCCTAGAGTGAGGGAACCGGTCTTGGTCTAGTAGAAACATAACTTTTTTGAGCAGAAAATTTTCTCCTTAAAGTTAATCTTTTACTTCGTACCGGCTGATTTTTTTAGATTGGAAATAAAGACTTGTTTTTTTTGTTCATAACTCATATATAACGATTGCAAATCTGTGCTTACTTTTGAAATGGGTGAGGAACCACAGACTTACCTTTTTGCGAAACAAACTTTCATGCATGTAATCTACAAGTTCAGTCAGTTCGTAGCAGCTAAATTGATGAGAATTGCAAAACAGAATTTAGTTATCTAATTCACATTTTGCTTTCTTTGAAAAATTCATTGTAAAAGAAATGGATTGTAAGAGTTATAACCTTTAATGGTGGATGTATTAATTCAGTCAATTGGTTTCTGAATTGTGGGTGTTTGCTTCGCGGTCATCACTTGCGCTTTGCGCCATTATACTTGGTTATCCTTGGCTTAGAGTGCACATGCTTCCGCTCAGATCGCACGAAACCAATGTGCAGGGATGAAATGGTAAAGATTCTTAGTGCTACGACACAAAATGAACCGATTGACGTATTGGCGATTCTGCCATGTATGCTGTGGAAGATGGGTGGCCTCATTGAAACGATACACGATAAATTAGCGTCCGAGCAGTCATCTGTTGCAAGTAAGCGCATTTTACCTCACATTCAACTTTGCTATGTAACGAAATATAATTTTACCCCGAATGAAAAGTCAAAACAAGTATATGGCGCAGAGCGCAATTGGTGAACTCGGAGCTAAACACGCCACAAAACATGAGTTTTACACCCCACAAAACATAACCTTTCAGGGAAAAAAAGTTTGTTCAAATCCGTTGAGTATTCGCCATTTCTCAGCATATCCCATTTTTCAACCTTTCTACACAAAAAATAATGTTTCAAATGCTCCGGGACCGGTTCCATTCCTCCAGGTCTTTCTAAAATTTCATTACAATTCAGGAAAAAAGTTTGTCCAATTCCGTTGAGAATTCATCATTTCCCAGCATACCCCATAAACCTTTCTACCCAAAAAAAGTAATGTTTCAAATGCTCTTGGACCGTTTCCACCCTTACAGATCTTCCTAAAATTGTATTACCTTTCAGGGAAAAAAAAGTTTGTCCAATTCCGTTGAGTATTCGCCATTTCCCAGCATACCCCATTTTTCAACATTTCTACCCAAAAAAGTAATGTTTCAAATGCTCTGGGACCGTTTCGACCCTTACAGATCTTCTTAAAATTTTATTCAAAAATTACTACTCGTGGAATATGTTGCTTGGACAATTGCATTATGCCAACCGTCAGCGCCAATTCATTCACACTATCATTATGATGGTATTTTACATGATTAATTATTATATAGTGGGTTATACTAACCCAAAAAATATCTCTTATCTATATTTTACCTGCGATTGAAGTAGGGGAAATTTTTTATTTAGCTTAATTTGAATTCTACTTGCAACTGAAGTGGATGAAATTTTTTCTTAGCAACAAAATAAGTTTTATATCTTAGAGTGTGAACTTCGTGCACTGTAAAATTATCGTCAGTCCAATGTAAAACTTGATTAATTAATGATAAGAGAGCACCTTACTTTAATGGCAATCGATTTGGTAAAAATTTAGTTGGCTCCCAAATTTTTTGCAGACTTTATCCATTAGTTGAAATATAATTTTTCTCAAGTTCAAAATATGTACATAGAATTAGACCAAGGCATATTTTTATAACCAATTGCAATTAATTGCAATGGAGATAGGTAGCAGAGACAGTTAAAATTTTTTTGGTATGCATAATTTTTTATACATTTTACTTTTTTCAGGAGCTCAGATTTTATATATATATTAGTATTTTGGCCAGGTGCTCTCTTATCATTAATTAATCAAGTTTTACATTGGACTGACGATAATTTTACAGTGCACAAAGTTCACACTCTAAGATATAAAACTTATTTTCTTGCTAAGAAAAAATTTCATCCACTTCAGTTGCAAGTAGAATTCAAATTAAGCTAAATAAAAAATTTCCCCTACTTCAATCGCAGGTAAAATATAGATGAGAGATATTTTTTGGGTTAGTATAACCCACTATATAATAATTTCATCCACTTCATACAGGGGCAAGGCCCCTATGCATGGAGACGAAGATGGGGTTGGTGATCAGCTGCTTGTTCACCACGGCCAGGTGGAAGCCCATGAAAAACATACCATAATCTACATCCCAAATTACCTATATGATGCTAATTGTAGGGTCAAAACCCTTTAATATGCCTCCAGATGAAGTTGATGATGGGCTGCTTGTTCACCACGGCCTAGTGCAAGCCCATGGAGACCAGCTAGAAGCAAAGGGCTGCCAGGATCATAATCTACGTCCAAAATTACCTATATGATGCTATTTGTAGGCACAAAAACCCTTTAGAATGCTTCAAGACGAAGTTGATGATGACCTGCTTGTTCACCATGGCCTGGTGGAAGCCCATGAAGACCAGATAGAAGTAAACTGGCGCCACAATCGTATTCTACGCGCAAAGTTACCTATATGGTGCTGTTTTTTTAGACCAAAAACCATTTACAATTCCTCAAAATGAAGTTGATGATGACCTGCTTGTTCACCACGGCCTCGTGCAAGCCCAAGGAGACCAAATAGAAGCAAACGGGTGCCACCATCGTAATCTACGTTCAAAATTACCTATATGGCGCTGTTTTATTGGCAAAAAACCCTGTAAAAAGCATAAATATAGAGGTGGAAATGAAAAACATGCAAAAAACCACCAAAAACTGAATTTTTACCCAAAAAGTTGATGTTTTGACCTAAAAAACACGGAAAATGCCCAAAATAGAGGTGCCATGACACTCAGCGGTATCGATTTACCCTAGAACCATTGAGATCTAAGCTCCAGAGGTTGCCCAAGTGTCTGCAACACTTGCTGGATGGACGGACGGTCGGTCGGTCAGTGTGCGCCCGGACACCGGACATTTTTGACCGCGGAGCGGCCCGAAGGGCCGCTCCGCGGTCTATAGAGGTTACAGAACTTTTGTCCTCATATATGTGTATGTATATCTGCAAGTGCTGGGCACGGGCGAATTCTCAACGGATCTGGACATACTTTTTTTTCCCTGAAAGCTATAATGTGCCGCTTGGATCCTGGGGGGGTGGAGCTGGTGCCGGATCATTAGAAACATTACTTTCCTGAGTAGGAAAAAGTTTTTCCCGAAAATTACCAATTTCCTCTGTAGCATCTGAACGGCTGAGAATTGCACACAAGACTTGAGTTTTTTTATTCACAATTCATGTATGCTGGTTCTAAATCTGTGCTTACTTTTGAATTTGGTTGAGAAACCACAGACTTTTCCTTTTGAGTCAAGAATTGTCATGTTGAATGGCTGAAAATTGCCCACAAGACTTGAGTTTTTTTGTTCACAATTCATAACTGCTGATTCTAAATATGTGTTTACTTTTGATTTGAACTGGCACCGGTGGCACTGGAAGCGGAAGGCGTGGGCGTTGGGCGGGGCGATGGCGATCATGATGCGGTCGAAGATCTCGATGGTGGCGCTGCCCGCGGGGCAGAAGAGGGCGTCGTAGCCGGAGCGGCAGTAGACCTGGTCGCAGGCGGAGCAGGCGAGCTTGTGCATGGTGTGGAGGCCCCCGGGAGCTGGGCAGTAGATTGAGCAGGCGTCCGTGTGCTGCTGCTGAGCGATGAAGAGGTCCCCCATCCTGAGATAGATGGAGGCCAGCAAAGACTTGGAAGAGAAGAGGTAGACCTAGGATGAGGGGGATAGCTGCTGGCTAGAGCCCCCAAAGCGCTTGGAGTTGGTGTAGGCGATGGTGAAGCTGAAGTAGAAGGCAGATGGGAAGGCGGTGCTGAACTGCTCGGACGTCTCCGTGCCCGCACCTGAACTCTCCTCCGCAAACTTCTCCGCCACACTCAAAAAGGAATACACCGAAAGAGCGGGCCTTTCCGGAAAAGGCCCTAGAAGCACTTGAAGAGGACGTTGGCGGGGCCCTGGATGGGCTGGAGGCCGCCGAAGTCCTTCCAGACGATGATGAAACGCGCCGTCTAGACGCGCCTCAAGAGGTCCGTAGATGTACCCTACAGGCTCAATCTGTTTTCTCGAGTGAAGGGGCCGGGCGCTCCAGCCAAGGGGCCGGGCGCTCCAGCCAAGACAGCAAGCAAGACAAGCAAGTCAACGAG
>JASANA010012379.1:0-29131 GCA_030248095.1 Ptycholaimellus sp. GST1_10 | reverse complement strand
ATGGTGTCGAGGCGTTGGAGTGCGGGGTGGGGGAGCGGGCGCCCGGAGACGGTATTCGCTGCCGCGGGACCGCGTTCCCTCCACCCCCACTTCGTACGCTTCACGCTCATTGGCTCCCGACCTTTCCCGCCAACTCCCCAGACACCTCTCGCCCACAGGGCTCTCCTCCTTCACTTCTTCCACACACTCCCTATTCTCTCCTTGCCCTCCTTCGGGACTAAGAAAAACTTGGTGGTGAAGAGCTTGTCCTTGCGCGGCACCGCGACCTCCTCCCACTTCGCCGAGGCCTTCAGCATCCGCAAGCAGCTCATCCCCTTCCTCTCCAACCTCTCGCACCCCCTCGACAACGCCGTCGGGCAGCATTGCGACATCCCCACATCCTCCTCCTACCCCAATCACCCCGACAGCGTTGGATGGAGCCTGTATAGCCAGGGGAAAGGACTTCGGAAGGCCACCAGCTGCAGCAACTTCGCCTCGCTTCGCAAGCTCAGCAAGGTGCCCAACCTCTCCTTCCTCCTCTTCTACATCCTCTCCCTCGCTCGCCATGGACTTCACCGATGAGGACGTCGTCATCTCCAAGCACACCCACTCCTGCATCGTGTTGGACGACAGCCCCTGCGACAACCTCATCTGCCCCGTCCTCTCCCATCACTCGACCCGTCTCCGCTGCCAGCAGTGCGACAAGATCCTCTGCCTCAGCGGAGCAGGGGCCTACTTCGTGCCCGGCGGTTCTTCCTCTCCTACCCTCTACAAGACCGCCCTCCACGCCTTCCGCTCCTTCCGCGTCGACTCCTCCAACATCCTCCCACGCTACACCTGCCCCCGCTGCGAGATCGCCAACGACTGCGAACCCCGCCCCTTCGTCAAGCAGCTCTTCGACCAGAAGCTCTACCCCAACTCCAGCCGCGTCTACTCCTTCATCCGTAAGGCCATGCCCCAGCTCACCGTCGTCACCGACAACAGCAGCCCAGCGCATGGACAAGAGGAGGAAGTGGACCTGGAGCAAAGTGGAGACCAAGGGACGCTCGGGACGCTGGACGAGACCGGCTCTGGACTACCAGATCAACGCCTCCCCGAGGAGCGCCGAGTCCTGGAGCATCGACAGCAGTCCGGCATCTCCAAGAAGCAGTTCTGGCAGCAGCGCTATGAGGACGCCCGCCTCGCCTACGAAGCCGTCAACCAGCGCGAGGCCACTACGGAAGAAGAACGGAAGCAAGCTCACACAGACCTCCGCCACGCCGCCATCGAGATGGAGAAGGCAGAAGCGCGTCTCGAGCGAGAAGTCCAGCGAGAAGAAGAAGCCGCCCGTGCCCAAGCCGAGGCGGAGGAGGTGGAGCGACAGCGTGTTCGGGACGAGGTGGAGGAGATCAACCGCCAGGAGCGCCTCGCGGACCTCTCCAACCTCAACCGCTCCGTCGAGGACGTCAACGAGCCCAACACCGTCGTCGTCTCCGCCATCCCCGCCCAACGCACCGGCCACTTCGACACCTCCCCCAACTCAACCCCTACCGCCTCAGAGGAGCCCCAGGAGACAACGCGTCCCCGGGAGCTTCAGGATCTCCAGGAGCGTCTGACGGTACAGGACAAGGTCATCTCCGACCTCCGCCTTCACCGCTCCGAGCAGATCCGCCTCCGCCTCGCCGCCGAAGCCCGCCTCCAAGAGCTACAAGCCGGAGAGCAGGACTTACGGCAACAAGCAGAGCTTCAGCGAGAAGACCGGATCAAGGCCCAGGCAGAGCTGGAGCTCCTCCGCACTCAGAACCTCGTCGCCCAGCAGGCACAGGATCGGGAGCGCAAGGAAGCCCAGCAGGCTCTACAGGCCGTTCAAGACCGTCTTCTCCACCTGGAGCAAGAGTCGGCGCGGAAGGAAGCTGCGTACCGGGACAACGAGGTCCAGGTCGCCGCCGTCCTCGACAACCTCCGCCTCGACAACATCCGCCTTCAGCGCCAGTTGGCCGCCGCCGCCAAGAGCCAGACTCCGCCGGCCGCCACCTCTACGCCCGACCTGGAGCAGCAGCCGTCGCCCCGGACCCAAGGTCTCGCCACGGAGACCCCGGGAGCGGCTACGCAGCCTCCGCCCTTCTCCGGTTCTCAGCTACGCCCTCTGCCCTCTGAGAGCCTCTTCAGTCACCTCCAACGCCCCCCAGCCCGCTACTTCGACGGCAAGAACCTCTCAGAGTTCCCCGTTTGGCTCAAGTGGTGGAACCACTACTACCACTCCAACCGCGAGATGAGCAACGTGGACAAGCTGGAGAAGCTCATGGAGTGCCTCAAGGGCGCGGCCAAGAACGCGGTCGCCTGGTGCCAGAACTTTGAGGAGAAGGACTACGACAACGCCCTGTCCATCCTCAAGGACAACTACGGCAACGCCTCCGCCCAGAAGACAGAGCTGCTTCGCTCCCTGGAGCGAGTGGAGAAGATGCGCAACAACGCTACCGCCGAGAACCTCTACGCCCTCGCGGACGACCTCCATCGCATTGGAGTCCAGCTCCGTCACCACGGCGTCAAGGATCTCGACTCCCATGCCCTCCTCCTCTTCGAGAAGTTGCCCGACTCTATGGTCCTGGACCAGATGAACGCCCGCGCCCGCGCCAACCTGCCCCTGGAGATCGGCTACGACGAGCTGGTCAACATCTGCCGCATCGAGGCCAAGGCTCGCGCCGCCGCCAGAGCAGCTCTCCCGCGCTCCCGCAACAGCGCCCCATCCTCTTCCTCCGCCCCACCACCCAATCGACCCCAGCCTAATCCAGTCCACCGCCCCTACTCCGGCAACTACCTCGCCAACCCATCGGCCCCCGACTCCGCGGAGTCCGCGGGGCCCCAGAAAGGGGGCAAGAAGCGTCGCCAGAAGCAAGGCCAAGGTGGATCCCAGGCCTCCACCCCTCCCTCTCCAGCCAAGCGCCCCGCTCCGCCTCCAGAAGGACAAGAGCCGGCGCCAGTGCGGAGACGAGCGGACGGGACCATCATCCACTGCCACTTCTGCGACGGCAACCACATGGTCCACGAGTGCCCCGTCTACGACACCCCCGCCAAGAAGCTCCAGCGCGCCAAGGCCATTCCCCTCTGCTACAACTGCCTGCGCCAAGGCCACGGACGCGAGGAGTGCCGCAACCGGGGACGCTGCCGCGAGTGCCAGGACCTTCATCACACCGTCCTCCACTCCGTCCTTTCCGCACAAGGCCACTCCGCCAACCTTCACCTCTCGGCCGCCGGAGACTCTCCCAAGCTTCCCTCCATCATCCATCCCGTCTTCTCCCTGGGAGTGCTAGGACGAGTGCAGCGCAGCGAGGGCACGGTGATGCTGGACAACGGCTCCAGCTACACCTGGTGCACGGAGGAGCTGGTGCGACGCCTCGGACTCAAGGTCTTCGGCTCCGTCACCCTCCAGCTCTCCACCGCTCACAGCTCAGCCCATCGCAACATCAAGGCAAAGATGGTCAAGTTGTTCCTGTCCGGCAACCAGTCGACGATGGAGATCACCGCCTGCGTGGCGGAGAGCGTCACCGCCCCCGTCTCCGTCGGCGGCATCGATCTACCCGCTCAGCCCTTCCACGATCGCGGCCTTCAACCCTCCCGCATCCTCAACTGGCCTAGCAAGGTCAAGCAGGAGAAGATCGTGGACGTCCTCATCGGCCTGGACTACCTACGCGCCTTCGAGGGTCCGGGAGTGCCGTGTCAGGACGTGATGGGCCTCTCCGTCTACACCTCCGCATTCGGCACCCACCTCTCCGGACCTGCCCCTGCCCAGACCAGCGTCGCTTGCGTCCTCCCCGCCTCCTGCTCTCTTCAGCTCTCCTCACCTTCGCTACATCAGCTGGTCGAGATGCAGACGGGACTCGAGGTCGTGGGGCTGGGCGGCAAGGACACGGTGGACAAGTGCGAGGATTGCCACGGGAACCTGGACGAGAACGAGGCCAGCGTCTGCAACGACTGCAAGCTCGCCGCCGAGTTCGACATCCAGCGCAAGGAGGACGGACGCTTCTCCCTCTCCCTACCCTTCAAGTCCGGCGCCTCCTCTCTTCCCTCCAACCGCCACACCGCCTACTCCCGCCTACAGCGCCTGGAGGCCAAGCTCTCGCCCCAGGAGAAGCAGCTACACTACACGGAGTTCGACAAGTTCGAGAAGGGCGGCATCGTGGAACCGGTGGACGAGTCCAAGACCCCGGGAGCCGTGATCCAGTACCTGCCTCACCGCCCCGTCTTCAAGCACACCGCCGCCTTCACCAAGTGCCGCCCTGTGCTGGACTGCTCCGCCTCCACCCGCAACGGCCAGAGCCTCAACGATAACCTCCACACCGGCCACAACCGCCTCACCGACCTCCTGGATGTCCAGTTCCAGTTCCGTCTGGCCAAGCACGCGCTGGTGGCCGACGTCTCCGCTGCCTTCTACGGCCTGGAGGTCAAGGAGCAGGATCGAGACGCCTTCCGCATCCTGCTGCCGGCAGATCCTCAGCGCCCTTTCTCCAAGACCAACCTCCGCTGCGTTCGCTTCGCTCGCCTGGTCATGGGCGCCACCTGCTCTCCCAACCTTCTCCTCGCCTGCCTCGACCAGCTGGCCAAGGACGCCATCGCCTCCGGCCTCACCTACGGCCTCACCCAGGAGGAGCTCAAGTCCCTCACCAGCCACTTCTACGTGGACAACGGCGTCTTCAGCTTCGGGGAGGAAGAGGAGGGTGCGCGTCTGGCGCAAGGTCTGCAGAAGCTCTTCGCCTCCGCCCAGCTACGCCTCCGCCAGTTCTGCTCGGACCTGCCGGGCGCCCTCTACAACATCGCCCTGGAGGATCGGGAGGAGCGACAGGAGGTGCGCAATCTCGGCCTCGTCTGGAACACCAGCCTCGACACCTTCCACCCCTTCAACCCCGACTACTCCGACATCATCGACGATAAGCTCACCAAGCGGCAACTCCTCTCCGCCTTCTCCCGCGTCTACGACCCCTTCGGTCTCCTCGCTCCCCTTCTCCTCGCACCACGCCTACTCTTCCAAGTCGCCTTCACCGCTCGAGACGGCTGGGAGGAGCGGATAGGCCAAGACTACCTCGCGCGATGGAAGGGGATGCGGAAGGAGCTGGAGCGGGTCTCGGAGGTGGAGCTGCCCCGCCGCGTCTTCCAGAGCCCCGGCGCCCCCTGCGACCTCATCATCTTTTCCGACGGCTCCAAGTCCGCCTACGGCTTCGTGCTCTACGTCCTCCAGGCCGGCTTCCAGCCCTCCTTTCTCTACGCCCGTTCTCGGCTGGTGCCCAAGAACCAGAAGAGCCTCCTCGTCACCGTCCCCCGGATCGAGCTGTGGGGAGCGCTGCTGGGACTCCGCGCCGCCGCCATCATCGCCGACAAGTTCCCCTGCAAGCTGGGCCAAGTCTACCACTTCATCGACTCCAAGACCGTCCTCTACTGGATGGAGGAGCGAGGGACGTTGCGAGCCTACGAGTGCAAGCGCGTCCGGGAGATGAAGGAGCTGGACGGGAAGCTGGGCGGTGTCAGCCGTCGCTTCGTACCCACTGACACCAACGTCGCAGACTACGTCACCAAGCCCCGTCTCTTCAAGGATCTCTCCACCTTCCACAACGGGCCCGACTTCCTTCGTCTACCCCGGGAGCAGTGGCCAGCCTGGAGAGCGGGCGCCGACTACGAGGCCGAGGTGCCGGAGGACGAGCGGGACGGGATCAAGCGCAGCGTCGCCCCTCGGGCCGCCCTCAACGTCAACGCCGCCACCCCCGTCTTCGACCACGCGTTCATCGACGGCATCCTCGCCTCCAGCAACTCCCTTCATCGTCTCCTCCTTCGCTTCACCTTCCTCTTTCGCATGCTCCTCAACCACGGCTACTCCGGCCAAGTGACAGAGCAAGAGAAGGAGGCGGTGTTCCTGCGACTGGTGAAGATGGAGCAGACGCGCACCTGGCCCGGCCTCGCCAAGGCCATCCGGGAGGAGAAGACCCGGCTGCATAAGATCGTCCGCTCCCTCAACCTCTTCGTGGACGGCGCCGGCATCATCCGACTGGGCACTCGCATCACCGACCATCAGCCCTACCTCCTACCCGGCCACTCCCGCCTCGCTCAGCTACGCCTACTCCAGACTCATCAGCGCCTCCTACACCCTCCTCTACGGACTACGCTAGGACGAGTACGAGAGCAGTGCTGGCTGACTGGCGGGTTGTCGGCGGCCAAGAAGGCGGTGAAGCTCTGCGCCAAGTGCAAGTACTACGGCCCCACGCTTCCCAAGCCCTCCGCCGGCCTCCTCCCCGACAACCGCCTCAAGTGCGGCCTCCCAGCCTTCACTCACGTCCTCATCGATCAGCTCGGCCCCATCGAGAGCTACGCCTACAGCTACTCCAAGCCCAAGAAGCGCTGGGTGCTTCTGCTCACTTGCGCCGTCAGCCGCGCCATCCACTTAGAGCTCCTACAAGCCTACTCCACGGAGGCCGTCATCGAGGCCCTGCGCCGCTTCTGGGCCAAGCGTGGACTCCGCTCCGGCACCGTCTACTTGGACAGGGCCACCGCCTTCACCGGCCTCGTCGCCGCCCTCCGAGCCTTCGCCTCCAACCATCAGCTCAAGCTCTCCTTCTCCCCAGTTCGAGCGCCATGGCGGATGGGAGCGGTGGAGCGGCTGGTGTCCCTCGTCAAGAAGAGCCTGCGTCCAGCCCTCTACAAGAACCGCCTGGACGACTTCGCCCTCCTCACCCTCCTTTCCGACATCGAGGCCAGCCTCAACGCTCGCCCTCTCCTTCCCCTCACCAACGCCCCAGACGACCTGCAGCCTCTCACCCCCGCTCACCTCCTGGGCGGAGATGCCAGCTTCGGCCTCGCCCAGTACCAGACCTACACCTACTCCCAAGGCCTCTCTCGCCGTCTCCGCGACCTCGCCCGCCTTCTCAGCGACTCCCAAGACACCTTCTGGAGCCGCTGGCGCCTGGAGTACAAGCACTGGTTGGTGGAGCGCGGCTTCGAGCAGCAGCGTCTGGGCAAGGACTCCTACGTCTCCCTCTCCAAGGCCTACCTCCTGGCCAGCCCCAAGCCTCGCCCTGAGTGGAAGCTGGTGCGGGTCGTGAAGAAGTACGTGGGCAAGGATGGCGTCTGCCGCTACGTCCGCGTCATCGACAGTTCCGGCTACGCCTCCGACCACTCCATCTCTCACCTCCTACCCCTGGAGGCGGATGTGGAGGAAGAAGAGGATCCAGTTCCCGCTGACGCCGCCTGCCCAGTCCCTGCCGAGGTCGAGGAGGAGGCTGACGAGTCGAGTGGGGAGCTGGCGGGTTCCGCCCGTACGCGCGGCCTCGCCTTCAACCCCCCGTCCGTCATCGACCACGACTACTGCTGATCCTCCCCCTTTCTTCCCATCAGCCTACCCCTTTCTCTTTTATCCTTTTCGTTTTGCTCCAGGCCTATTGCCCCCTGTTGAGCTTTAGCATTTTCTTGTGGCCTAGTCTCAGCCTAGGGCCCCTATCTGTCGCCTTCGGGGCGTTCTTCACCATTAGCTTCCTGTTCATGCTTAGCATGGTGATTCTTCCTCTTTCCCGCTCTGCTGTAAAGAGGCCCGGGAGCCTGTCGAGGCGTTGGAGTGCGGGGTGGGGGAGCGGGCGCCCGGAGACGGTATTCGCTGCCGCGGGACCGCGTTCCCTCCACCCCCACTTCGTACGCTTCACGCTCATTGGCTCCCGACCTTTCCCGCCAACTCCCCAGACACCTCTCGCCCACAGGGCTCTCCTCCTTCACTTCTTCCACACACTCCCTATTCTCTCCTTGCCCTCCTTCGGGACTAAGAAAAACTTGGTGGTGAAGAGCTTGTCCTTGTGCGGCACCGCGACCTCCTCCCACTTCGCCGAGGCCTTCAGCATCCGCAAGCAGCTCATCCCCTTCCTCTCCAACCTCTCGCACCCCCTCGACAACGCCGTCGGGCAGCATTGCGACATCCCCACATCCTCCTCCTACCCCAATCACCCCGACAAAGGTAGGAATTGTTGTTATTTTTGGTCTTTAGTCTTGTTTCTTCTTCTTTTTGTTGTTTTGCTTTTTTGGTTCTTTTTGTTTTTGTTTTTCGATTTTTGCTTGTGTTTTGTTTCCTTTTTTTGTTTGCTCCTTTCGAGTTGTGTAGTTGGTTGTTTTGTGTGGTATGGTTGTGACTGATTTTTTTGGAGGGTGCCTTTAGAAATTGGTGGAAGGATATTTTTTGATAATTGGGTCAGTAGTAGTGTTCTGTGGCGTGAAGAGGGGCCCTGTGGAGGGGGGCTGTAGTGTGTGCCTTGTGTAGGGGCCTTGCGAGGCCCTCTCCTGTCTTTTTGGCTCGGTCCTCTCTTTTCTTCCTCTCTTTCTTCTCTCTCTTTTTCTCTTTTTTTTTGTCTCTTTTTTTGTTCTGGATTTCTCTGGTTATTTTTCATACCCTAGTTTTGTTGGGGTGTCTTTGCCCCTGTCCCCCCCAAGACTCCCCTCCCCCCCCAACCCCTCGCACCCCCCCCCCCCCAAGGGGTTTACCCCCCCCCCCACTCGCCCACCCCCCCCCCCAGTCCCACCCCCCCCCCCAAGGGGTTTTTCTTGAAAAAATTTTATTAGCTTAAAATGCTTCTCTTTACATATCTCGAAATTTAAACTCAAGGAATTTTTTTCTAAACAACTAAATACCTACTTTTTTACTGAGTCTATACCTAGTTAGTCTATACCGTGTTCGTCATGCTACTAGTTAGTCTATACCGCAATATAGGGCGTAGCCACCTGACTTTTTTAAAGGCTCGCGAGGGACATAGTTAGTCCTTACCGAGTTGAGCACTTTAAAACATCAATGAACTCGGTATAGACCAAGTAGTAGGTACTGCCACAGTCATGACCTCGTCGAGGACGAGCATGCATCTAAGCTTTTGAGTTGGAATCTTGAAAGGTACTCCTGGTAGGGGACAAGCCCCTACTCCTGGTAGGCATGCGCCCGCCATCCGGTATAGACTAACTATGTTTGTAAAAAAGTAGGTATTTAATCATCTACATGAAAATTCCATGAGTTTAAATTTCGAGATATGTAAAGAGAAGTATAATAAGCCAATAACAAGGTATTCTCGGCGGTTGCCAAGATGCGCGGCCTTACCTCAAGACACCACCTAGATGAAAATGCATGCCAAAATTCAAAAGATTTCAGTGAAAAAACCATGAATTATACATGTTTCGATTTTTGAAACATCAAGATTTTGGCTTTTAACTATAAATCGAGA
Source organism: Ptycholaimellus sp. GST1_10 (assembly GCA_030248095.1). Classification (NCBI taxonomy): domain Eukaryota; kingdom Metazoa; phylum Nematoda; class Chromadorea; order Chromadorida; family Chromadoridae; genus Ptycholaimellus; species Ptycholaimellus sp. GST1_10. Next base: position 19,943 of record JASANA010012379.1, on the reverse strand, counting down.
AATACTAATAATTTACCAAAAATTCCTTTTGCCAGCTTTAAGATATTACTTTCATGGACGTAGATACCAAAAATCAGCTAATTTTATTGAAAAACCGTGGACTTATGCTTGTTCAAATTTTTGAAACATCAAGATTTTGGGTTTTTGACTATAAATCAATAAATACTAAATATTTCAAAATTTCCTCTTGCCAGCTTCAAGATATTACTTTGACGGACGTATCTGCCAAAAATCAACAAAATTCATTGAAAAACCAGTGATTTACGATTTTTCGCATTTTGAAACATCAAAAAATTGAGTTTTGGGTGAAAATCGAAGAAATTCGCCAAGCCCTAATAATGGTGCCAAGGCATCACCAAGACGGACTTTCCTGCAAAATTTCAGCTAATTTCATGGAAAAACCAGTGATTTACGATTTTTAGTGTTTTGAAACATCAAAAAATTGAGTTTTGGGCGAAATTCAAAAAATTACGCCAAGCACCAAAAATGGTCCCGAGGCACCACCTAGGCGGACCTTCATGCAAAAAATCAGCCAATTTCGTTGAAAAACCGCGGAGTATGGGCCTGGGACACACACATATATATATAGATATATATGCGGACAGACGGACGCAAAAATGGGGTAACTGCTTAAGCTGGCCTTGGCCGCCCGCCGCTTCGGGCAGGGCGCCAGAGCTCCTCCGGCCTCCGGGCACGGGTGCTACGGCCCCTACGCTTCGCCTAGCATGCTTCGCATGCTAGGCTACGCTCCGGGGCCTCCGCACCCATGCCCTCCAGCCTACGGAGCTCTGACTGCCCTGCCCTCCGCGGCAGGCGGCCTTCGGCCGCGCAAAAAATTTTGGCTGGCTCCTAGAACCCCCCCCCCCCCCCGAAGCTATACACCCCCCGAAGATATACACCCCCCCGAAGAATAACACCCCCCCCCCCCGATGATATACACCCCCCCCGAAGGGTACTATATTGAAAATTTTTTTATTGCCTTAACATACTTCTATTTACATATCTCGAAATTTAAACTCATGGAATTTTTATATAAACAACTATATACCTACTTTTTACTAGTTAGTCTGCCTACTACCAGAAGTAGTACTAGGATACTGTTTACGGCAACCCCTTAGGCTTAGTCAAAATGCGCGTATACTGTGGCAGTACCACCCATAGTTGCTTAGGAGCCATGGTCCATACTGTGGCAGTACCTACTAGTTGCTTAGGAGCCATGGTCCATACTGTGGCAGTACCTACTAGTTGCTTAGGAGTAAAAAGTAGGTATTTAATCATCTACATGAAAATTCCGTGAGTTTAAATTTCGAGATATGTACAGAGAAGTATGTTAAGGCAATAAAAAAATTTTCAATATAGTACCCTTCGGGGGGGGGGGGGGGGGTGTATATCATCGGGGGGGGGTGTTATTCTTCTGGGGGGGGGTGTATATCTTCGGGGGGGGGTGTTATTCTTCGGGGGGGGGAGGTTCTAGGAGTCAGCCAAAATTTTCAATATATATGCCTTGGGGGGGTGTAAATCTTGGGGGGTGTGATTCATGGGGGGGGGTGTAAGTTTGGGGGGGGGGTGTAAGTCTTGAGTTCTAGGAGTCAGCCGTTTTTGTTCATGTAGAATGCAAACTTCTGTCTATCCCAGACCAGGCTTCTTCCATAGAGAAGCTTCTTCCATAAAACAAACATTGTTATTCTAAAACCTGCATCCTCATACATTCTTCTTCTCACCTGTGGCTGGGTAGCAAAAAGTAGGAAAAGCCAGGGCTAGCTTCCCCTGGAAGCTCTTGTTTGCCTCGGATATAGGCTTGACTGGGTGGAAAGGGCGTAGCCTCCCGCCAGAGAACGAACGCCACACCAGCTTTCGCTCCCCGGGCCCCTCCTGTCGGCTTAGAGGCTGCGGGGGAGAGACCGGCTTTGCAGTCGAGGGTGCTGCTGCTCCCCCGCCCCTCAATTGCGCAAAAAGTCCGCACTGGGTGTGGTCGCCGATAGGGGCCCACTTCACTCAGCTCCGGGGGGCCTGGGCCCTTTCAGAACCACTCCGCCCCCCTCCAACCACCCCTCTCCGACCACCTAATGACCCCCGCTCGTCTAATCTTGGCTCTCATAGACTCCACTCCCTGTCGCCGTGAGCAGGGGCTGGAAGGCGGATTGCCCTTGCCCGTGGGAGCGGGGGAGAGGCCCCAGCAATCACCCCTGGACAATGGCAATGGATGGTTATGCTGGGCAATGCAGGGTTCGGGGTACCTTGAGGGCTTTTTAAATGCTTTTTGAGATGGAGTCTGTTTTGTCCTCCTGCTGAGCCTTTGGTCATGGAAGAAGACTTTGAAGACTTTTTGGAGCCAGTTTTTTCCCTGATCCCAGTGTAGATAGAGGGGGCTGGGTAAGTTTTCCCAGCGCAGGGTTGGCCAGAAATGGAGGGCGGAAAGGTCGTTGGATTTAGGCCAACTGTGTGTATGCGTTTGCAAGGCCCTGTTTTCCGGAGCCTCGCTACCTGTTTCTACACAGGCCAACTTCTCACCATTCTTTCTAGCCGACAAGGGAAGGACTCCTGTGCAACATGGCGGCGCTGGCGGAGCTGCCCACTGCAGATGATCTGGTTCCCTCATGCTTTCTAATCTAATTGTGAATTTGCGATATTAAATGAAATTTTTGTTGGATTTTGCTATAACAGTTCATCCGGCACCAAAGAAATTCTTAGTAAACAAGTATATGGCGCAGAGCGCAATAGGTGACCGCGGAGCTCTCAACACCCATTTTTGAACCTTTCTACCCAAAAAAGTAATGTTTCAAATGCGCTGGGACTTGTTCCACCCCTCGAGATCTTCCTAAAATTTTATTACCTTTCAGAAAAAAAATTTTTTGTCAAAATCCGTTGAGAATTGAGCCTTTTAGAGCATACCCAAATTTTCGACCTTTCTACCCAAAAAAGTAATGTTTCAAATGCTCGGAAACCGGTTCCACCCCTCGAGATCTTCCTAAAATTTTATTACCTTTCAGGAAAAAAAAAGTTTGTCAAAATCCGTTGAGAATTGAGCCTTTTACAGCATACCCAAATTTTCGACCTTTCTACCCAAAAAAGTAATGTTTCAAATGCTCGGAAACCGGTTTCACCAATCCAGATCTTCCTAAAATTTTATTACCTTTCAGGAAAAAAAAAGTTTGTCAAAATCCGTTGAGAATTGAGCCTTTTACAGCATACCCAAATTTTCAACCTTTCTACCCAAAAAAGTAATGTTTCAAAAGTTCAAATTCCGGGTCTACCCCTCCAGATCTTCCTAAAATAGCATTACCTTTCAGGAAAAAAAAAGTTTGTCCAAATCCGTTGAGAATTCGCCCGTGGACAGCATTTCCAGATACACCAAGCATTATGGTTAAGCCGTATGAAGATCAGAGCATGGCTTTGTACTGCTAAAATTTGGCCCCGATAAGCAAATAAACTAGCCGCCCTGTCACATTGGGCAGGTATGACTCACAAATTGTGCAATGCCAGTAAATCATGGCATCTGCTAGGATAGGCGGACTGTCGTAGGCGGTAGGCCCTGAGCATGGCTGAGGAGGTGCGAGGGCTGGGCTGACCTTGGGGATATTGGCCGGATTATTTATGCCCTTCTTTAACCCTTTGCCTCCCAGCACTCTCACCTCAATCGGTCTCTGAACGCTTCAACCTCTTCCCCTCCACTGCTCACCCAGCCTCTTGCTCAGATCTCATCTTCATATCTATCCATCATGCAATATATTTGCTATTTTTAACAAGTACTTTATTGCTATTCATCTGAGCACATATTTTTAGGGTATAGATACCATTTGTTGATTTTAAAAGCGATTCTTGGAATGAGAACTGTTATATTATGTTTTTGCCATTTATTCATATTCAGAACTTGACAAAAATTTTCACAAAAAATCTATGCTAAATCTTTTTATACGAGCCCGTTTACAACGTAACCTAAAAATTGCCATGAGAGTTGGAAGCTTTTTGCGGCAAAAGCTTTTTTCTCGTTTCCACATCATATCGGGGGCGAAGACAAGGGTCGGTGCCCTGTTGAGTAATTGCGCCAGAAGGCAGTGGGCCATTGATCATACTCAGGCCCGACACGTAGCCCAGACACTTCCCACCTCCCCCAAACACCTATTTGTCCCCCTCCGCATTCTACTCAAGGTCTCCGTAGTTGGCACTACCCTTTGATCCTATCATCTCGATAGCGGCACTGATTGGAGAGCCCTCAACTGAGCCCACTTCACTGATTTGTCAAAACAACCACCCCTCAATTGGCTACTTGCAGTCTCCGCCCCGTGTTTGCATTTGATTTGCCTGCATGTGGATGCATATTTTTCTGACGCTGAAATTGATTGGCATCAATCTAGCATGCCAGGCCAATATACTTTGTTATTTTGCGGCAGAAGCAGCATGAATAACATTGTAATTGAATCAATCAGTTCCAAGCAACAATAAATTTGTAGAAGTGTTTTTCAAAAATGCTTTTTCAGGCATTTGACCAGCATTCATAGTACAAAATGAGGATTGCAGTTGCGAGAGCTGAGGAAGAAAGAGCTGCAGTTAGCCAAGTTCTCCGATCGTCTAGACCAGCTCCAGATTTCGGGTTACCGCATCCAAATATTGTATCCACTTTTTTCCAATATGACGATGCCTCCGACACCCAATTCTTCAGACATTGCTTAACACTTCCGTCAGAGCATCATGTCAGTGGACAGTTTGCCAAAAAACATAATATGAGAGGAAAGTTTTGATTGCAGCCTCCGGTGGGGAGTTGGACAGGATTGCTGCTCCCACGAAGGACAGCGAATTGGAGGCGGAGGGGATGGCGAAACGGCCGGTAACATCTCCTTCCAACTGCTAAATATAAGCAGCCTACCAGCACTCTCTCCAGACTCAATGGGCAGGGCAAACTCCGCCGCCCTTTTCAGTTTACCTTCCAGGCCTTGAGGGCAGCCGGCCTGAGGGAGAAGAGGTTTCGAAGCCTCGGGGGGTCCTCTCTCTCTCTGTTCAAAGGGGGCAGGAGGGGGCCAGCAGCCCACGCAAGGCTGGCTGAAGTAGGCCTTTGTTTTTGCCCCACCTTCCTCCAGGAAGAGGCGCCAGTAACTGCGGCGCCGGAAAAAGGTTCTGCGCGCGGAGTTTGCATGAAATTGGACTGTCTTCCGGCTTGCTGCAGCCTGCCTTGGGTGTGCCCAATTTATGAGCCAATCTTTGTTTCCATGGGCTGAGAAATCCGACAGCGATTTTCATTTAAAATCTATAAAGACAGAGGTTACCGACATTGAATTTGATCATTCAAAAATTGGAAAGTGAAAATTCACTTTCTTGTATGAAACATACCGGCAATTTTTGCCAACTAATTGGGGATTCGCCGCCCAAAGCTTGCCAATACTGAGAAAAAAGCGTTGGTATGTAAAGTTGGCGAAGAAGGTAAGGTTGTAGGTGAGCAGAGGAGAGTATGAGCGGGAGAAGAATCGTCTGGCCGCGGAGTTGGCTAATCGTTCTGCTGCCCTCAAGGAGGCTGAGAAAGCTAATGCCGCATTGGTTACCTTCTTACCAACTACATCCTCAATTTGCCACCACGTTTATCATTAGGATAGGTTCGGAGATGAAATTCCCTCCAGAACTTTTCCGCGATTTTCTAAAATTAGCACTTTCTTAGAGAGCACTCAGCGACACTGTGCTAATTATTTTGAACTATTTATTTTTTTCTAAGTGGAATTCTAAGCCTATGCTTTAATTTAAGCACAAGCATTACTATGCTTAATGGTTGAAACTAAGCCTGCCTTTTGGAAACGAAGGTACCTTTTTGAAAATCGCAGGAAATTTATGAACCCGTTTCAATTATCCACCGTTTAGAAATTATCCCATGTGCATTCTAAGGCGAAACATTTTACGACATAGTTTACAAAAAATGTGATTTCTATTCGCTTGAAAATTAAAGTGGAAGAGTGCTTCTCAGCTTGTCTGCCAGAGAAAAACTCACTGCGCCTTTGTGGGGGTTGTAAAAGGGGCAACCTCGAACCACTTGAGCAGGGTCTAGGTCTCCCAAAGCTTCTGGACAATGGCCCTGCAAACGGCATAGGGGGGGGGCAGAGTGACCTTTGCCTCCAAAAGTCAAAGTGGGAGGGGCTGGAGAAAAAAGGGCTAGGCGGTAGAATGCCAAGGATGCTCCAGTGCATGACCTGGAAAACTGGGAAGAGGGGGCTCGTTTTGCAACGCGGCGGGTGATCTGGATCACTTCTTAGGCTCCCTTGGGTCGCCTTTCTTTGCTCCACTTTGCCTTCTCACTGTGAGAACCTCGCATCTACCTAGAGCCATGCTCCTTGGCGCCTCCTAGGTCTGCATCTCTTATCTGCAGAAGTTTACGGTTACGACTGGTCTCGTGAAATTTCTGACTTTAAAAAGCGTTATTTGCCTTTCCGCATCATAGAGGCATTGAGTGCTGGTGATGGAAATGACCATTTTATTTAAAATTAGTGGTGAAATGCATTAACAAATCTTAAATTAGAATATACTTGCTTGTTTCGAAATTGTAAGTTCATTTACAAACAAAATGAAATAATTGCAGTGGAAACATAGTAGCCAGCGAGGGGTTATCAAAAACGGGACTTTTGCTCTCATGAAAGGTGCGAAATGGTTGCCAGTCGTTCTTTCTTCCTTCTGGCCTGGCAATGGGGGAGATATGAGGAGGAGGACTTGGCCAGCGCAGAAGGCGACCAGACCCCATAAAATTCGCCCTCCCCTATTATTTTAGGCCCTCTTGCCTAGAATGCCCTCACCCATTCGTCAATACAGAATGGCGAGCAGATGCTGAGCTCCCAGAAACTAGCCTTTACACCTCCCCCTCTTCTCATTCTGTCCCAGCGATGGCATGCATTGAAATTTTACATTTCGATTTCACGCATTTTGAGAAAATTTTGAATTTTAGTCACCATAAAGGCATAAATATTAATTCTTTTTAAAGCTTAAAATCATCGCGGCTTGAAATTCAGCAAGGAAGCAACCTTTTTAACTGAATCATCAGTCAGTTGAGCATTCTCTTGGCAAGGGCATCCCTGACGTGAACAGATGGGGCTTGGTGGTAGGCTTGGTAGGAGGGAGGAGGGGGCCTAAAAGGATGCAGGCTGAGGGGGGAGGAGGGAGGGGTGAAGGAAGGGTGCCAGGCACACGCGCCCTCCAACGCCCCCAAATCTGCATAGGATGCCAGGGGTAGGATGAATGAGGGGCCAAGGTAGGCCAGCCGTTTTTGGCTGCACCCACGCTTTACTCTCCAACCTCTTCTGCCAGGAGGGAAGGAAGGAGGCTGCAGCTGAATGAGGCCTCGTTTTGCGCCTGCCTGACCTTCCATAGACGCTGCCTTCCCATCTTTTCAGTCCTATCTGGTGGTATCAGAAGAAAACTAGTTTGATAGCTTGTCATATTCAAAAAATACTTCATTGAATTCGTAAATGACTTTGCTTGCAGTTTCATAAATGATGAAGCAAGCAGTGTCATCTGCAAGAAAATTTTTGAAACGTGGCTATTTGAGATGTTTCATGAACCATTTTTTAAAACCTTGAATTTTCAAATAACTTTTCTGTGTTAAATTGAGGAGTTGGTAAAACATGGGCTCATTGCAGAGCAAAGAGATCGCAGAGCTTCGCCGCCGATCGCCAGAGAAGACCAGCAACGCTGGCCAGCTTCAGCAACAACTTTCTATCACACGCCAGCAGCTGGACATCCTGGTCACCTCCTTCTCCACTTTTCTTGCTAATCATCCAACTCTTTTTTGCGAAAGGCTTCCTTTAAGACTCCAAAGAGGGGGGGGATTAGACTACGGAAGCATTGATTGGAATAAGTGAAATGGGGGGTTTGCAGCGATCGGAGAATGCGGAGCTGAGCAGTGCACTGAAGGAGGCGCAGAAGGCCAGCCTCCTCAGTGGTCTGGAAAAGGAGCGACAGATTGACGCTCTCCAGTCACAGCTGCGTCGATTGCGCAAAGCCAAGGTTACTCATCATCCCACCTCCTCTCTCTCTCTCTCGTCTTTTACCAGCCTATTCCGATCATCCTCACTCCGCCTCAATCCATCCTCGTGACAGGCGGGCAGTAGAAGCAGGATTGGCTTGTTTGGCCAGAAATCGGAGCCTATTCAAGGCTTGGGCGGGGCGGGTGGGGGAGTTTTTGCGAGGGCCGACTGGTGGCTAGCTGTGTTTTGGGAAGGCTCCGGATTGCGGGCGAAGGCAGTCTTCATGCCTCCTCGCAGTGCAAATAGGCCCTCACACACTCTCACTCCCCTTCCCACCAGTGGCCAGAGGGCCTCAAGGGGAGTGGAGCTTCTCCGCCTATGCAAATGGCGCCCCATTTTGACTGCCCAAGTGGCCCTTTTTCAGCGCTGGAAATGGCCTCGCGATTTGAATGATGGTTGGAAGTTTGCGCGAAACTTTTGCCGACCATTTTCTCCCGATCCTCCTTCCATCGGCGGAAGCTTTGGTTCGGGAATGTCTGGTGAGGCACGGTCTGGAGTGGGGCTGCTTTTTCTGAGGTCCAAAACAGGTCCCCCTGGGGTAGGGCAGTCTGTGGAGAAGCGGTGTCTTGTTTATGCAGGGCCTTTGGGGCGCCTGTGTTCCGTTAATCTGTGAAGGCCTCCTTTGTTTGCTCTGACGAGGTGGCGAGTCCTTCAGGGCCGGTAGAGCGGGTGGCGGTGGCCTTTTCTCTGCTGAAGGCTGGAGATTAGAGGAAGGTGTGGAGGGGGAGGAGGGGACGAGGGGGAGTCCTCAATGAGGAGAATGCTGGTGGAAATAAGCGGGGAGTGTTTTGGATGGCACTCCAGCGAGGCTGTCAAAGAGGCAGAACAGGAGGCTTAGAGGAAGCCAGTGCAAAACTTCTCCTGTTCTGCTGGGATTGTCTTGTGCAGTAGGCAGTGGACGGATTTAGATAAAGGTTGGCTCCGTTTTCAGCAAGCAGCTCTCCACAGAAATGTTTTAGGGCGATAGGGCGTTATAAAGCGGGTTCTGCCGTATTCAATCTCACTAGCAAATTATTCCTAATTAGGTGACGCAGTTTTATTTCCCGTGTATTCTGAAAAATGACAGTGATAACATGTTTTGGCAGACGGGAATGCGCGGCGAGAAGGCGCTGTCCATGGAGGCCTCCATGACGGCATCTTTGGACACCATCAGCGAGGACTTGGAAGAGCTGGAACCGCGGGAGCTAGAAGCTTCCTACAAAGCCCTCGCGGCCGAGCATTGCCAGCTTCAGAAAGACTTTCAAACTTTCAAGGTTCTTCTTAGGCTGCTTAGTTGCTAGGAAAGAGGGCGATTGAACGGAAAGAAATGGCTAATAATGGATCAGTGGAAGGGTGAGCGATGGGAGGAAAGAGGCTGGGATTGGTAGGAGGAGCAGCGGTCGCGTAAACGAGAGGAACAGCTGGAGCGTCAGCTGGAGTCCGCCCTTGCACGCCTGGCTCAGCTCCAACTGGCTCAAGCCACCTCCACCGGCGTCCAGCACTCATCCTCCCTTCCCAACTGCGTGTACGCTATCTTTCCCTCATTATGTGGAACAATGCTCCATTGTCTGCCTCTTTCACCTTCTTCTGGATACAGAAGTGTGAAACATTGAGGCAGTGAGTGATAGAAGGGGAAATGTATTAGGGCGTCCGATCCGCGTCTGGCAGCGTTGGAGGCAGCGCTGGGAAAGGCGCAAGAGGCTCGCAGCGGGCTGGAGAAGGAACTGGCCGAGCTCAAGGAGGCTAATGAACTACTCGAGTTTCAGGTCACCATTCTTCTCTATCCTCTCACTTCTTGCTCAGGGCAATTGGAAGAAGTTTGCCAATCGTTTGACACGACTCAATGCCAATGCATTTCACAGGTGCTAGAGTTGGAGCAGCAGAAAGAGGCGGAGAAGGAAGCACAGGCGGAAACTGAGCGTCCCAAATCGCCTAAAAAGGAGGTACAACCTTGTTGCTATCTGTGAAATTGGAAAGTTAATGTTTTCTCTGAAGGTGGAGGGGGAGAGACGAGAGGAGGCAGGACAGTGGGCAGTGTCAGAGGACGAGGGCGTGGTCTCCGGTGACGGGCTTCCGCCTGGTCAACCTGCCAAACTCGGCCCTGAAGAGCTTCGCGCTCGTCTCACACTCCTCAAGCACAAAGACGGTTCACTCACCTTAGACAATTGCAAAAGGACTTGTAGAAGTGGGAGCAGACTAAGCATCAGAGAAATACTCCAAGTAAAACAAATCATGGACGTTGCCTGACGGAAAGGAGATGTCTGCTGCAATGTAGAGGTAATGATTGAAGGCTTGACTGGATGCGAGCGAGCGATGCTGGGCCAGGCGAAGGAGCATCTGGACTGGCTGGAGACAGAGCACGCTGCTTGTCCGCGCCGACTCATGGAAATTCAGCTACGCTGTCGAGAGCAGGAGGCCAGCCTACTGGCTAGGAGCCAGGCAGCCGAGGTATATTCCCAGCTCAAAGCCATTTTATAAAGCCAAGGCGCTAATTTGTGGCCTTTGCAAAAGAGTTTTCTTTGAAAAACGGAACTTGAGGCTGAGGAGGAACTAAAGCTGCGACTGACGCAAGCTGAGAGCCGACTGGCAGAGCACGCCAAGCTTGTCAACGCTTCCCACAGTCGCATCAAAGAGCTTGAGGTCCATTTATGTCTGTATTTTCAAGCTAACCAATAAGTGTTCTACAAAAGGCTAGGTAAAATATGAAACCTATTTTTTGCCAAAAAAACATAATAAAATGTTCCTTTGACTCATGGTAAATAAGGAAGCAGTTGACTATAATATAGCCACTCCCTTTCTCTAGGACGAAGCAATGCAGGAGGAAGTAGCGCTTCGAGAGCTGAGCCTGATGGAGGAGCGGAATCGGTCAATGGGCTTAGCGGAGTCCGCAGCAGCTTCCGAGGCCCTCGCCACTGACTTGGCCTCCGCACGGGCTGAGATTGATCTCCTGCGCGCTGAAAAACTATCTCTCCTCAGCGAGCTTCAGGCACCTACTTTCTTTGCCTCTCACATTAGATCTGTGTGCCACCAGCTGTGAATACATTAGAGCAAGGTAGAGGATGTGGTGGATGGAAAAGGCTCTATTTGTCAGACCACAACTTCCCGCCTGCAAAACGAACTGCTTTCCGAAAGCGCCTCGCCCAGCCGTCGCGGGAAGAAGGAGGAGCTGGTCCAGTGCCGACGACGCATCGCTGATCTGGAGGCTGCCCTGGCCGCTCAGAGTGCCCTCGCCGACACCCTCAAAGCTCAGCTTCTCAAGGTCCATTGGAAGCTTTGATTGGATGAATGGCGAAATGAGGACGGAGTTGAAGGCGTCCTCGGCAAAGGAGCAGGGCCAAGAGCTGGGGCCAGGCATGCAGCAGCTGCTGGCCAACAGTCTGGCGGGTCTCCCAGCCCCCGACTCCCAGCACCGTGCCCAGGAACTGGCCAGTCGTGCTACCGCTCTTAGAGCTGCTCTTCATGGCGCCAACATTCAAGGTTTCTCATCTTTCTTCCTCCCGAAAGTTCTTCTAGGCATCTTTAGCCTCCCAGCTGCTGGATTGAAGCATCATGAATCTATCATGATTAAAATAAAGTATCTATGGATTTTAAATAAATTGAATCATCTCTCCATCGAGGCATCTAGGTAAAGCAAGAAAAGATGTGAAAGAAAGGGGTTGCAGGGGATACGCGATCGCTGTGCGAGTCCTTGGCGGAACTGCTGGAGGCAGAGTCAGCCCAGAGGGCAAGAGTGGATCAAAGCCTGGCCAGTGAGCGGCGGAGGGCGAGTCTGTCGGAGGAGCGGGCAGCGGCCCTGGGTCGCCAGCACCACGCCTCCGTTGTCGCTCTCGGCAAGCTGCAGAAGCGAGCGCGTCAGCTTGAGGTGACACTCATAACTCACTTTTTCATTGCTTCTCAATCATTTGCATAATTTGGGTTCATCTTGCCTCATTGTATCCTTAGAGAAAGCGGAATGCAGGAGGAAAAAAGCCTTTCGCAGTCGGACACATTGCCACGGCAGCGACCGCCGAGTCTGGACCAGCTGCTGCTGCGGAGTGCCTCAGCCTGTACCACCACCATCCTTCTGCACTCTCCGCCTCTTCCCACTCAGGTCTCTGCCCCTCCAGCATCTTTTTGGCAGTTTCCTCCCCCCCCCTTTTCAATCAGTCCCAGTCATTTCAACAACATCCCATCCCCCCTCCAAAGTCGAGAGCCTTTGCAGCAGTCCCAGCCGTTTCAGCAAAACCCCATCCCTCCTCTAAAATCGAGAACCTTTGCAGCAGTCCGGCCTAAGCCCAGGGCAAGAGGACAGCGAGGGCAGCCAGGCGGACAGCGGACACGCCCCCGACTCGGGCAGCCTGGACGAGGACTGCTGTCGATCCTCAACCTCCTCCGCCGCCGACTCCCCACCGCTCCCTCCTCCCCCTCCTTCCTCCAGCAAACCGCGCCCGCCCATCCCGCCCAAGCCCAAAGGACTCTCCGGCCCCATAGCTTCTGGGGCCACCGACGCCCGCCTCTCCTCCGCCCTGAGCCAGGGCAGCCATTTCCTGCTCGAGTGGACGCTCCCTCCCTGCCTGCACAAGGTTTGACTTACAATATTTGCCGGTCCAGAATTACACGAACATTTTATTCATCTCCTCCAATAGTTGTCACAAACCGCCTCATTTTCATTCCAAGCTCATTCGCAACCGCAAAACGATGCTGAATCATTGCAGCACTTGTACGATGTACGTTGAATTTGTGCAGGTGCTGGGCTACCGGATCTGCATAGACGGTGCTGCCTACAAATGGGTGGGCGATGCCAGCGCTTCCTCCGCCCTCCTGGAGCGCTCCGCTCTCTACCAGCCCGACGGGAGCCTCAAGCAGCGCCTTAGCCTCCACACCAGCCTGGAAGGCCTTCCAAACCCTCCCCCAGCCTCCTGTCTCCTCTCACAAAGCCTTCTCACCGAGCTAGAGTCTCAGTTCACGGCCTGTAAAAGCCAGCTTCTCAACACCCGCCTGCAAGCCCTTCCCGGATCTGCTCTTCACATTGCCTTTCTGCTCATTGCTCTTTCCCCAAATGTCTGAAGTTTGCTGTCGAATGAGGACGCAAAATTACATGCCTTCAGCTGCTTTTGAGAGAGATTGTTCCACTGACTGCCTTGCGCTGCAAATTCACAGGTCTTTGCATGCATTTTGAATCCCTGAATAGACGGAGACATACTTTATCCAGTTTGGTGCAAATATATAAGTTTTTGACACCAAAATGACACAAAACGGCATAAAACAAGGCATCAGTCGACCGTCAGAAACGGTCATTCTTCGATTTTAAGATAGTTTTTAGTCAAATCTGGATGGAACATTTTCGAATTGCGCTTAAAAGCCATGTTTCTGGAGAATCAGAAAATGCTGGTTCCTGTTGGTGAGCATCTATCGCCGGACATAGGCTAATCGCAAACGAACGGGTTGACGAGCAAAAACAGACTCCAGCTAGCCTCGAAAGTTACATGAACGATAAATCTTATATTAATTAAGTAGCGCTTACTGCTTTATTCGATAGTGATGACGAAGGAGAAGTTAATTTAGGTCAGAAAGGACAAGGCATTTTCAGCTCACATTTTTGCGCGGCCGCAGGCCGCCTGCCGCGGAGGGCAGGGCAGTCGGAGCTCCGTAGGCCGGAGGGCATGGGCGCGGAGGCCCCGGAGCGTAGCCTAGCATGCGAAGCATGCTAGGTGAAGCGTGGGCCGTATCACCCGTGCCCGGAGGCCGGAGGAGCTCTGGCGCCCTGCCCGAAGCGGCGGGCGGCCAAGGCCAGCTTAAGCAGTTACCCCATTTTTGCGTCCGTCTGTCCGCATATATATCTTATATAATACGCGTGATACCACTTTGGGAGGGTACCTCGCCCGGGCTGGATTCTCAACTTATCCTGGCATATGATACTATTTTGGATAGATCTCGGATTGGACATTCTCTGGCATATACCCGCACCTGTGCCTGAATTCTTGAAAATGATGAAAATATCGAAAATGTGCTCATTTTGGTCATTTTCCAACTTTGAAGGTCAATAGCTCGACCAGTTTTTAACTTTTTTTGGTGGACTTTTTTTTAAATTCAAGGCAAAACAATTATGTTTTGAATTGCATGTTTACTTTGTCAACTTTTCAAAATCATTTTAACAAAAATCCAAATGAGTAAAGTCAATTTTCGCGATTTTGGCTCTACTCGGTGACCAGATATTTCAAGGTATTTATAAGCAAAATATTTGTTCACAGTGCTGATATCTGCTCCAAGCGATTAGCCATGGCTGAGAAGCTTGATGGAACCATAGACTGTATATTGAGCTTCCATATAGTATGTCAATATAGTCTCCATGATGGAACCAGCATGCAGTCTGTGCTTAGGTTTAGGGTATGATTGTGGACCATAGCCATCACCAATGGGTGGCCGCGAGAAGCGCGGCCAAAGACCAATATTACTAGTATATATATATATATATGTGTCTTTCCGGGACCTGTACTCCGCGGTTTTTCAACGAAATTGGCTGATTTTTTGCATGAAGGTCCCACTGGGTGGTATCTCCAGGCCATTTTTTGCGCTTGACGTAATTTTTTGTTTTTCGCCTAAAACCTAAATTTTTGATGTTTCAAAGCATGAAAAATCATAAATCGCTGAGTTTTCAATGAAATCAGCTGATTTTTGGCAGGTACGTCCGTCGTGGTGATTTCTTTAAGCTGGCAAAAGGAATTCCCGAAATATTTATTATTTACCGATTTATGGCCAAAAACCTAAAATCTTGATGTTTCAAAAATGTGAACATCCATAAATCAATGGTTTTTCAATGAAATCAATTGACTTTTGGCATAAACGTCTGCCATGGTGATATCTTGAAGTTGAGATATGGACTTTTTGAACAATTTATTATTTCTTGATTTATAGTCAGTGTTTCTGATTTTGTAATTTTATATTTTGTGAAAATATAAAATTATAAAATGTACTGTATTTCTATTCTATAATTTGGCCATATTTTTATTCCTATTTATTCTATATTTTTCAGAAATTTGTATTTTCATTTTAATTTATTGCCTAAGAGTCATATTCTGTCATATTTTCAACTTGATTTTATAAGCCAATTTTAGGGTGATTTTTTAAAGGCCTTATTCCATAAAATATTCTTTATTTTGCCTTATTTTGCATCAACTTTGGCATGGTAGTGCGAAAATTATGGCCATATTCCATAAACATTTTTTAATTTGTAATATTTTGCATCAACTTTGGCATGGTGGTTTACAGGTGGAGAAGGCTGACAGCTTGTAGAGGCTGATCAATGAGGGCAGAAGGTAGAGTGTAGGTCTAGTCAGATAGCTGGTAGAGAAGGCTGATCGATGTGGAGAGAAGACCAAGTCCAGATGGAGAAGGCTGAATGCTGGTAGAACAGGCTGATCGATGAGGACAGAAGGCCAAGTCCAGATGGAGAAGGCTGAATGCTGGTAGAGAAGGCTGATCGA
The DNA here is from genome assembly GCA_030248095.1 of Ptycholaimellus sp. GST1_10. NCBI lineage: Eukaryota > Metazoa > Nematoda > Chromadorea > Chromadorida > Chromadoridae > Ptycholaimellus > Ptycholaimellus sp. GST1_10. Next base: position 4,507 of record JASANA010012379.1, on the reverse strand, counting down.
TGAGGAGAGAAAACCAAGTCCAGATGGAGAAGGCTGAATGCTGGTAGCGCAGGAGCTGAATCTGTGAGGGAGCCAGAGGAAGAGAAGCAGCAGTCAGTCCACCAGCAGCAGAAATGCCTACACAGCAGCTTCGACGATGCCTCTACAGCCCAGTTCTCCAGCCACATTCACATTAACAGGAGCTGAATCTGTGAGGGAGCCAGAGGAAGAGAAGCAGCAGTCAGTCCACCAGCACCAGAACTGCCTCCACTGCAGCTTCGAAGATGCCTCTACAGCCCAGTTTTCCAGCCACATTCACATTAACAGGAGCTGAATCTGCGAGGGAGCCAGAGGAAGAGAAGCAGCAGTCAGTCCACCAGCACCAGAACTGCCTCCACTGCAGCTTCGACGATGCCTCTACAGCCCAGTTCTCCAGCCACATTCACATTAACAGGAGCTGAATCTGTGAGGGAGCCAGAGGAAGAGAAGCAGCAGTCAGTCCACCAGCACCAGAACTGCCTCCACTGCAGCTTCGACGATGCCTCTACAGCCCAGTTCTCCAGCCACATTCACATTAACAGGAGCTGAATCTGCGAGGGAGCCAGAGGAAGAGAAGCAGCAGTCAGTCCACCAGCACCAGAACTGCCTCCACTGCAGCTTCGACGATGCCTCTACAGCCCAGTTCTCCAGCCACATTCACATTAACAGGAGCTGATCTGCGAGGGAGCCAGAGGAAGAGAAGCAGCAGTCAGTCCACCAGCACCAGAACTGCCTCCACTGCAGCTTTGACGATGCCTCTACAGCCCAGTTCTCCAGCCACATTCACATTAACAGGAGCTGAATCTGCGAGGGAGCCAGAGGAAGAGAAGCAGCAGTCAGTCCACCAGCACCAGAACTGCCTCCACTGCAGCTTTGACGATGCCTCTACAGCCCAGTTCTCCAGCCACATTCACATTAACAGGAGCTGAATCTGCGAGGGAGCCAGAGGAAGAGAAGCAGCAGTCAGTCCACCAGCACCAGAACTGCCTCCACTGCAGCTTAGACGATGCCTCTACAGCCCAGTTCTCCAGCCACATTCACATTAACAGGAGCTGAATCTGCGAGGGAGCCAGAGGAAGAGAAGCAGCAGTCAGTCCACCAGCACCAGAACTGCCTCCACTGCAGCTTCGACGATGCCTCTACAGCCCAGTTCTCCAGCCACATTCACATTAACAGGAGCTGATCTGCGAGGGAGCCAGAGGAAGAGAAGCAGCAGTCAGTCCACCAGCACCAGAACTGCCTCCACTGCAGCTTTGACGATGCCTCTACAGCCCAGTTCTCCAGCCACATTCACATTAACAGGAGCTGAATCTGCGAGGGAGCCAGAGGAAGAGAAGCAGCAGTCAGTCCACCAGCACCAGAACTGCCTCCACTGCAGCTTCGACGATGCCTCTACAGCCCAGTTCTCCAGCCACATTCACATTAACAGGAGCTGAATCTGCGAGGGAGCCAGAGGAAGAGAAGCAGCAGTCAGTCCACCAGCACCAGAACTGCCTCCACTGCAGCTTTGACGATGCCTCTACAGCCCAGTTCTCCAGCCACATTCACATTAACAGGAGCTGAATCTGCGAGGGAGCCAGAGGAAGAGAAGCAGCAGTCAGTCCACCAGCACCAGAACTGCCTCCACTGCAGCTTCGACGATGCCTCTACAGCCCAGTTCTCCAGCCACATTCACATTAACAGGAGCTGAATCTGCGAGGGAGCCAGAGGAAGAGAAGCAGCAGTCAGTCCACCAGCACCAGAACTGCCTCCACTGCAGCTTTGACGATGCCTCTACAGCCCAGTTCTCCAGCCACATTCACATTAACAGGAGCTGAATCTGCGAGGGAGCCAGAGGAAGAGAAGCAGCAGTCAGTCCACCAGCACCAGAACTGCCTCCACTGCAGCTTCGACGATGCCTCTACAGCCCAGTTCTCCAGCCACATTCACATTAACAGGAGCTGAATCTGCGAGGGAGCCAGAGGAAGAGAAGCAGCAGTCAGTCCACCAGCACCAGAACTGCCTCCACTGCAGCTTCGACGATGCCTCTACAGCCCAGTTCTCCAGCCACATTCACATTAACAGGAGCTGATCTGCGAGGGAGCCAGAGGAAGAGAAGCAGCAGTCAGTCCACCAGCACCAGAACTGCCTCCACTGCAGCTTCGACGATGCCTCTACAGCCCAGTTCTCCAGCCACATTCACATTAACAGGAGCTGAATCTGCGAGGGAGCCAGAGGAAGAGAAGCAGCAGTCAGTCCACCAGCACCAGAACTGCCTCCACTGCAGCTTCGACGATGCCTCTACAGCCCAGTTCTCCAGCCACATTCACATTAACAGGAGCTGAATCTGCGAGGGAGCCAGAGGAAGAGAAGCAGCAGTCAGTCCACCAGCACCAGAACTGCCTCCACTGCAGCTTTGACGATGCCTCTACAGCCCAGTTCTCCAGCCACATTCACATTAACAGGAGCTGAATCTGCGAGGGAGCCAGAGGAAGAGAAGCAGCAGTCAGTCCACCAGCACCAGAACTGCCTCCACTGCAGCTTCGACGATGCCTCTACAGCCCAGTTCTCCAGCCACATTCACATTAACAGGAGCTGAATCTGCGAGGGAGCCAGAGGAAGAGAAGCAGCAGTCAGTCCACCAGCACCAGAACTGCCTCCACTGCAGCTTTGACGATGCCTCTACAGCCCAGTTCTCCAGCCACATTCACATTAACAGGAGCTGAATCTGCGAGGGAGCCAGAGGAAGAGAAGCAGCAGTCAGTCCACCAGCACCAGAACTGCCTCCACTGCAGCTTCGACGATGCCTCTACAGCCCAGTTCTCCAGCCACATTCACATTAACAGGAGCTGAATCTGCGAGGGAGCCAGAGGAAGAGAAGCAGCAGTCAGTCCACCAGCACCAGAACTGCCTCCACTGCAGCTTTGACGATGCCTCTACAGCCCAGTTCTCCAGCCACATTCACATTAACAGGAGCTGAATCTGCGAGGGAGCCAGAGGAAGAGAAGCAGCAGTCAGTCCACCAGCACCAGAACTGCCTCCACTGCAGCTTTGACGATGCCCTCATCGATCAGCCTTCTCTACCACCTCTCAGTCTTCTCCAGCCAGCCTTCTGTTCTCATATATCAATCTTAGCCGCCAACATTCTGTCCTCAATCCCTCGAAACTCTGCTCAAAATTCCCTTTCGAATGGCGTTTGAATCATGCAAAAAGCTTCAGTAGAACTCGAGTTATGATTTTTTGCTGATTTGGGTCGACATAATGTCGGGTCGACATATTGTCGGGTCGACATAATGTCGGGTCGACATAATGTCGGGTCGACATAATGTCGGGTCGACATAATGTCGGGTCGAAATAATGTCGGCCCAACAATTTGTCAACCCGACATTATGTCGACCCAAATCAAAAAAGAGCATAACTCGAATAGTCATAACTTGAGTTCTACTGAAGCTTTTTGCATGATTCAAACGCCATTCGAAAGGGAATTTTGTGTAGAATTTAGATGGGGTGAGGACAAGAAGCATCAATCAGCCTTCTCCATCTGGAATTGGTCTTCTGTCCTCATCGATCAGCCTTCTCTACCAGCTGTCAGACTTCTCAACTTACACTGGCCTTCTGCCCTCCCCCCATCGATCCCCAGCCTGTCTCTCACCAGCCACCTACCAGAACTGCCTCCACTGCAGCTTCTACGATGCCTCTACAGCCCAGTTCTCCAGCCACATTCACATTAACAGGAGCTGAATCTGCGAGGGAGCCAGAGGAAGAGAAGCAGCAGTCAGTCCACCAGCACCAGAACTGCCTCCACTGCAGCTTCGACGATGCCCACAGTCCCTACAGGAGCAGAATCAAGGGGAGAGAGGGGGTGGGGTTGCCAGTTCTCCAGCCACATTCACACATTAACAGGAGCTGAATCTGCGAGGGAGCCAGAGGAAGAGAAGCAGCAGTCAGTCCACCAGCACCAGAACTGCCCCCACTGCAGCTTCGACTATGCCTCTACAGCCCAGTTCTCCAGCCACATTCACATTAACAGGAGCTGAATCTGCGAGGGAGCCAGAGGAAGAGAAGCAGCAGTCAGTCCACCAGCACCAGAACTGCCTCCACTGCAGCTTCGACGATGCCTCTACAGCCCAGTTCTCCAGCCACATTCACATTAACAGGAGCTGAATCTGCGAGGGAGCCAGAGGAAGAGAATCAGCAGTCAGTCCAGGAGGTCATTATCTTGCTCCACTGCAGCTTTGACGATGCCTCTACAGCCCAGTTCTCCAGCCACATTCACATTAACAGGAGCTGAATCTGCGAGGGAGCCAGAGGAAGAGAAGCAGCAGTCAGTCCACCAGCACCAGAACTGCCTCCACTGAAGCTTTGCCGATGCCTCTCCAGCCACATTCACATTAACAGGAGCTGAATCTGCAAGGGAGCCAGAGGAAGAGAAGCAGCAGTCAGTCCACCAGCACCAGAACTGCCTCCACTGCAGCTTTGACGATGCCTCTACAGCCCAGTTCTCCAGCCA
>JASANA010012378.1:0-10418 GCA_030248095.1 Ptycholaimellus sp. GST1_10 | reverse complement strand
TTGGTCAGAGAAAATTTATTCATAGGCAGCAAGGATTAGGGACTATTTAGAGATTGTGTTTGTTTGCCTGCTCAGGGACAAAATAGCAGCAGGAATCCCAGCAGGAAGGCAGGATATGGTGAACCCAGGCACAGCCACTGAAGCTAGGCCCTGCCAGATGAGAGCGTCAGCGGCACGTGTAGCCACCTCACGTCGAGCCTTGCGCTTGGGTACTGCTTTGAAGCGAAACAGACGCAGCAGATCGTTGTCTGGCCGGGCCGAAGGACGCCTGGGAGGCCTTGTGAGGTGTCGGCGAGGACGTAGGAGCTGGAGACGACGTAGGCGAGGAAGGCCGCACCACGAACCCGGCACCTAAGCCCGGAACGCTTTGCCCACTTCGTTCGTAGTAGCCTGTAGGTAACATCATCGTGCGTTTGTCATGCAGCCTAGAAATGGTTTTCAAGGCAAACACAAATGTCAGCTCTTCGGTCAATTCTCTCTGAATGCATTAAGATTGGAATACATCAGTTGCATTGCATCAGCATGTCTGCGATTGTTGATGAATGGGATAATGTCATATGTCAGGCATTGGCAAAACCTAGCAAGCGCACGGGGGGTGTCGCGGAACCCTTGCGCTTCTTCTCCTCTTTCTCCTCCATGATGCTAATGAACAAGAAGCAATTCTCAGCCCCCGGCCTAAAATGAGGGCCCCCGCGGCTACTTAAAGAAGGAGCAGGGCCTTAGGAGAAGCTTTGTTGATGGGAGGGGTGGGGAGGGCTTGCAAGGTTAGGTGAGCAAGGGAACAGGCGGCCCGCGTGTCAAGCTTCCCAGGATGACGTCCCATCGCATTCACACCCCGCCCATCGCTTATTCCGCCGACACAGCTGTCTCTCCCAGCACGCCAGTCTGCATCAGTGCCTGGGGTACAGCCACAGCCCTTCTTTGCCTCCCCTCTGCCCGTGCCAGCCTTCGGGACTCTCTGCTCCTCATACATAGATTCCCTATTAACCGGCCCCTTGCATCGTCCAGTGCAATCTTTGCTCTCGGCCACAGTCGCTGTAGTCTAGAAGGCTGGTGCAGTGGCGCGATCTCGGCTCACTGGTCTCCGCCTCTCGCCTCCTCGGTTTAGTCACTACCTGCCTCGGCCATGCGTAGATGGTGAGCCGCCAGCCTCTTAGTTCTGCTCCGACTCAGCACTCCTTATAAGCAGTAGCTGCTAGAGATGCCAGATGTGATGTGAGTTGGTGATCAAGCGGCACCCCAGCCATCAGTGCGAGGCCAGAGCCAACAAGGCCAGGTGCTAGCGACAAGTGAATCGGGTGCCAGCAGGGTGCGGGGGAAAGTGTGGCCTGGAGCGGAACCCGCGGGTGTGACCGGGGCGCCGGGCCGGACGGGCCCGGGGCGCCTACCCCGACTGGACACTGAGCGAGACTGCTCTCCTCTCCGGTTCCTCCTACCTCACTTCCTCCATGCACGGTCTCACATCACGTCCCCCAACCACTCGCGGCACAGATCGTGGAAAAGGCCGCTTCCATGGGGGCTCAGTGAAAATGAGAGGCAGAGGGGGATATGGGCGAGGCTGGGGGAGGAGGGGTTGGGCCAACTCCTGTGAGGTAGAATTCGGTGTGGAATCGCATGCAGAGGGAGGGGCTGTGGGGAGCGCATGCACACAAAAGAGGTCTGCCGACACCTCCGATTTGCACACACCCCCCTTTCCCTTTCTCATCCTCCCGGCTGGGGGGATTAGCATCCCAGAGGAGTGAGCGGGAGGGCATAGGCAGAAGTAGGTGGCGCATGGAATCGGAGAGGCTGTATGGCGGTGGACGGGAGTCCGGGCACCGTTTAAGCGGCAGGTTAGCGCTTGCGTAGCGCTTCCAATCCTTGCCCCTCCCCACATTTTCAGCCCTATCAGAGCCCTGCGCATGTTTGCCTTTTCAACTCGCGCCCGCCTTTGTCCTCAGCCATTTCACTCGGCGTGTAGCCCCACTTGATTGGGGCTTTGGGAATGAGAGGCTGGGGTTCTCCAGAACTTCGTAAGGGATACGAAACTGAGGCTCCGTTCGCTCCCCCACGGACCCCAAGGAGGCTTCATTGAGGAGATCCAGACCTCCAACAATCCCTGATTCGCTCCTGCACCTAGTGGGTCCCGCTTTTTAACTCTTGTCCCTGCCTTCATTCAGGAGAGGTAATTGCAGCGGCCTCCATCCTTGGCTCCTCCAGCGGAGAGCCGGGTATCATTAGCGGGCAGTATGATGGACTTTCACACCATCGACTGGGAGGAGTGCGCAGGAATTCGCTTGCGTCACAAGTACACCTCCCTATCTACCTCCACACGATATACAGCCTTCGAGGACACCTGGCTCTGTTTAGAGCATCGCCTAAGCGGAAACCGGAGCTCCGCCCGGCAAAGCTAAGCTCAGCGCCGGGACGCGGGCTCCGGTGGCTGTGCGTCCTCGTCGCGGGATCGCTCCGCTGCGGCATCGCCGGCGCCTGATTTGACATCGGGACCCGGATGTCCCACCTCAAAGTCATCCTCTTCCTCCTCCTACCACCAGCCTTCATCTCCCTGGCCTGCAGGAATGGATGATGCCCTGGAGCAAACTTTTACCTGGACAAGGAGCAGCGCCGGAGCTGACCGAGCGGCGCTCGGCCTACGACACCCGCCGCCGGTCCAGCTGGCCGGAGGGGCGCTGGGCATCGGCCGCGCCGCCCTCAGCTCCTTCGTCGCTGCCTCGATGTCCGCCCTGGCCCTCGCCTTGGCTTCCTCTCACGCCTTGTCAAGGTCCTGGCCTAACTCAGAGCAAGAAGGGAGAGGGATAGCAAAGGGCTGGTCTCAGACATCGCCCGTACGGGCTGTGGGTCGGGGTATTCCGGAGATCAAGTGCATCCTGAGCGGGGTTCATCATCCGCGGCTACCTGGGCAAGTGGACCTTCGTCATCAAGAGCGTCGCGCCGCGCCTCCGGACTCAGCCTCGCAAGGGAAGGCCCCATCTCGATGGAATGGGTCCCAAATGTCAATGACAGGAAATGAGTGCAGGTCCACCCGGCCGGCGTGGGCAACATCTTCTGTAATCTTTTCCAAAGTACGGGAAAAAGGTCAGACAAAAAGCCGCAATTTTCCGCCTCTGCCGCCGGAGTGTCGTGGCCTTCGGAGCTCCCATCGGTCCACCTCAGGCTCAGCCAAGTAGCTGAGAGTAGCTACGGGCCAACGAGGTGGTGTTTGTTTTTGTGGAGGAGGCGCTCTGCGTTCCGCCGAAGGAGCGGTGGCGGTCGTCCGGCGCTGGGCGGCGCGGCTGATCCTGCGCCTCGCTAACCGTTTGGCTCGGAGAGACGAGCATGTTCCGACGCGGAGGTGACGCCACGAAGGTGGAACTACATCGAGCTCACCCTCTGTCCTCGGGATCGTCGGCGGCGTCGTCGGTGCCTGCTTCACTCAAGGCCGAGGATTTGCCTGGCTGCAAGTTCCGCAAGAGCAACCCCAGGCCTCGCCAGCACCCCGATCACTGAGGTCTTATCATCATCACGCTTGAACCGTCTTCCTAGCTCCTCCTACCTCAGGTGATGGCGGTGATCACGTCCATCTCTGTCACTGGATCGTTTACACGCGGCAGAGCACGAGCGAGCTTGAAGAAATCGATGGCGAGAGGCCTTCTTCTCCATTGCCTCTCTAACTGAAAGGCTAAAATAGGATCTTTGACCTCTGCGATACAATCGAACCATAGAGTCGGCCACTGAGGACAGCTTCAACCAAGGCGCGACCCAGCAGCCTCATTCAAGCCATCGGCCTCCTCTGGTTACCCTTATCCCGCACACACACTAACTCACACGCTTAGAGTGGCAATCCTCAGCCTAGCATTGGTAATGAAGTTCATATTCACGGTGTTCACTTTTGCATAGTTCCCGGGCTGGACTTTTTCGGCGGCCCTCCATGACCATCGGAGCCATCATTGGACGCATGACCGCGGATCCCCACGAACAGGTTCTTTCCAGTATGCAAATGTTGGCTTCCACAACCCTTCTGAACGACACAGGTCTACACGCAGGGAGACGATGAAGCTGAAGAAAAACTAATCGGGACCCTAGGTGGCGCTGAGCCACCCGACGGGGGGGTCGCAAACCTGCACTGCAAGACGGGAAGGAGTGTGTACGCGCTGGCCTCTATGCCATGGTTGGTGCTGCGTCCTCTCGGCGGAGTCACCCGCATGACCGGTACCATCACCATCACTCTTCCCTTCCTCCACCAGTCATCTTCCAGTCTCGTCGTCATCACGTTCGGACTACCGGCAGCCTGGGTTCATCGTCCCCCACCACGCGTACCTCTTTCCTTCATCCTGGCGCTCAAGGCTGGGAAGTGTAGGCAACGATTGCAGGCCGGTGATGTTTGCCAAGTGGGTGCGCGCTGGGTGTACGGGATCTACGATGCCCACATCATCCTCAACGGCTACCCCTTCCTCGACAACAGGAGTTTCCGCACAAGTACATCGCCGGTCAGGTCTTCACCTTTCCCCCTCCTTTTAGCTGAGGTAGACAGAAAGGCTGAGTACCGGCAGGCTATGCGGCCGAAGCGAAGCTGCCTTATGACGGCGGATAATGATGACCGTGGGTGACGCCGGGTCTCTGCTCAGAGAGACGGCCTAGAAATGGATTCCCTGTCCAATCACTCCCTGTCCACCTACGCACCATCACCAATTCACGACACATTTGGCCGCAGAAGGGCCATGTTTGGAATGGCTTCTTGTTGAACTTTGAAGGAAGTGAAAGAATTACAGGCACCTTACATCTGTCAGGCTGCCAAAACCAACTCCGAGCGCCAGCAGTGCATTCAAGAGATGCGGTTTGCCAGCCTTTCACCTTCAAAAAACATTGAATTCATTTACTCATTGTTACAGTTTTGACACTGTTGTTGCACACATCTACGTCCACCGCGTTTCCAAGGTTATTTACTGGGGCGTACTTCTATAATGTAGGGCTGGCCAATTCGCAACATTGTTGCAGGTCGTCTACTGGGAGACTCCACTCCATACGGTTACACCTACTGCATTCACATCCAATATTTAATAAGATTGTCTGTTTGCTAGACTGGCAGTGCGTTAGCGTCGATCGGTGGCCTGATGGGAGTTGCACTGGGACTGTCGGTTTGAGTCCTCTGAAACTTTGCCTCGTCAATGGCAATGAATATTGAGGCAATTGGCTTGGTGGAGATTCTGGAGTTCCTGGTCGTCCTCTGCTGGGCTTTCAAGCTCAGCGCCACGCATAACAACTTTTCCATTTGATTGAGATTCGCGAACCTTTTATGAGAACCTTCTTTAGTAGCATAGGATCCAATGTTGTTGTTGTCAATGTGTGTCGCCTTATTTTACTCCACAATGCATGCTTCATGTTCGCACTTCAGTGGCTTACGAATATTCATCCATGTACTCTACCTATCCTTTCATATATTCATCCATTTACTCTACCCATCTCTACCCATTTATCCTTTACTATTATTCGCAAATAAACACTTTGACCTTTTTAAATATCTTAAAAGTTCATATTGTCTTCCGAAATTTTAAGCTCTTGGAATTGAGCTAATCAGGTCTATCTGTCGAAATTCAGACCAATTTACTTATCTTTTTCTGAGCCCTATAGGGGGGCACAAATAGTCTGTATTCCCTCCTATAGTGGGGCCACAGACAGTCTGTTTTTTGCTTGTTTGTTGTACTTTAAGAAAGCAAGGTGTTATTGTTGTCCATAATTGCGCAGATTAAATAAATGCAAAGCATTTGATGAAAATGAGTTAAGTTGGTGTAGGCAAGGATTTGTCGAAGGGGTGCAATTCTGGCGTTTGTTTGCACTTAGATCTGGCTGTTATGTTGACGCAGGTGTGGAAGGTGGTTATGCCTGCTGATGAGGGAAGCACGGGAGCAGGATCATTTTACGATAGAAATTCCTCTTTGAATTGGTACCATCTTCTTACCAATTGCTGTCCGTTTTCTTGCAAAAACTTATCCGTTTTCAAATTCGGCTTACGATAGACTCAATTTTTCTTATTTTTTTCCGACTTCAATCCCCTTACGATAGGATTGGCCTGGACTGTAAGGGAATGCTGAAAAAAGCAGTTCTATCCGAAGATAACTGTCCGTTTTGGTAAAAGCAGAAGCTTTAATGCAAGGGAATCAGACTTTTTGTAGCAGTTGAAAAGAGAGTATTGCAGTATTGCCCGGTGTTTATCACCTTCGGTCGCATGATCAATCGATAAAAGTTTTATTTTATACTACATAGTACCAAGTAAATATAAGCGGAATTGTTCTGGTAAAATTGCCACTTGCATTCCAATTGCAATGGCTTTTCTTTCATTTCTTCTTTATGCGGGTTTAAAAGAGCATGAACTGAGGCAGGGTGAAAGAAGCTGGCACGAACGGAGCAGCGATCACAATGGAACGAGCTGAAAGAGTAGGCAAAATAGATAGAAAAAGCCAAGCAAACAAAAGCCCTATCTGCTATATATACACCGCAGCAACTTAAGAAAATTGAACCTTTAATCACAATTTTCTGAAGCATAGAGACCAACAATTTTGTTATATTACCAGTGGAGGCAACTAACATAAAAGTACTGTGATAGTCTGACCAATAATATCTCCAATTTGCCATTAGCCAAAGCGGAAGCATGGGAGCTGTGCGGGGTCTCAGAATTCATGGGACTGGGAATTGCGATGAAGCGGGAGGCCCAGATCTGCTTCGTCGTTCTCTTCCATGCGCTTGACGTACTTGAGGACATCCTTCTTGGTGATGATGCCCATCACACGCCTGCACGCATCCATGGTAGGTCAAGAAGATAGTGAGGAGAGGATGTGGGAACCCGTTGGTGGTGACGAGGACCTGACGAAGGCCAAGTTTGCGGAACATGTCGATCACCGTCTCCATCGGAGTCTGCTCGGCCAGAGTGATGGGGGCCAGGTCCATCAGCTTGCGAAGACGCAGGGGACTGGGGTTGCCGACCACCTCGGGAATGTTCGGCGCCGTCTGCGTGAAGTACAGGATGCTGTTCGTCACGATGCCCTCCTCAAACCCTTCATTTTCTCCTCCCAATTATCACCTAGAAAGCGCAATAGAGCAGAGGCTCTGAGAATTAGAAAGAGCTAGGACCTGTGTCTGACGAGCAGATCTGAGCGCCAGTTGGATGTCTCGCCGAGTGACGTAGCCGAGGAGGTCGCGTTTCTCCGTGCTGCGCACCACCTGTACCATGGGAGTTCTAGTGGCTTAGGTGGAAAGGTGGACAGGGAGTGATTGGACAGGGAATCCGTTGTAGGCCGTCTCTCTGAGCAGAGACTCGGCGTCGCCCACGGTCATCGTATCCGCCGTCATCACCCGCAGCTCACCCTCTCCCTGCTTCGGCCGCATCACCTGCAGTCAGTACTCAGCCTTTCTGTCTACCTCAGGCTTGAAAGGAGGGGGAAAGGTGAAGACCTGAGCGGCGATGTTGTTGTGCGGAAACTCTTCCTTGTTGTCGAGGAAGGGGTAGCCGTTGAGGATGATGTGGGCATCGTAGATCCCGTTGCGCCCCAGCGCGTCGCCCACCCACTTGGCAAACATCACCGCCCTGCAATCGTTGCCTCTTTCACTTCCCCACCTTAACGCAGGGGATGGAAGGAAAGAGGTACGCCATGGTGGGAACGATGAACTCCAGGCTGCCGGTGAGTTCGAACATGATGACGACGAGAGAGACTGGAAGATGACTGATGGAGGAAGGGAAGAGTGATGATGATGGTACCGGTCATGCGGGTGACTCCGCCGAGGACGGCGGCAGCGCCAACCATGGCATAGAGGCCAGGCATCACACACTCCTTCCCCGTCTTGCAGTGCAGGTTCCAAAGACCCCCGTCGCGATAGCTCAGCGCCACCTAGTCAATTAGTTTTTCTTTCACTTTATCATTCTCCCTCAGTATTAGGACTATCAATTTAGGAAGGGTTGTGGAAGCCAACGGTTGAGTATGGAAAGAACCTGTTCCATAAGAATGCCGGTCATGCGTCCAATGATGGCTCCGATGGTCATGGAGGGCACAAAAAGTCCAGCCGGGACTTTGATGCCGAAAGTGAACACCGTGAATATGAACTTCATTACCAATGCTAGGCTGCAATTCACTCTAAGCGTGTGAGTTAGTGTGTGTGCGGGATAAGAAAAGGGTAACCAGAGGAGCCAGATGGCTTGAATGAGGCTGCTGGTGGGCGCGCCTTGGTTGAAGCTGTCCTGAGTGGCCGACTCTATGGTTCGATTGTATGCGCAGAGGTCGAAGAGATCCTATTTAGCCTTTCATTTAGAGAGGCAAGAATGGAGAAGAGGAGGCAACCTCAGGGCCACAACGGTCGAAGAGTTTCTTGAGGAGCTCGCTCATGCTCTGCCGCGTGTAGACGATCCAGTAACTGATGACGGAGATGGACGTGATCACCACCATCACCTGAGGTAGGAAAGGACTAGGGAAAGACGGTTAGAGCATAAATGATGATAAGACCTCAGTGATGGGGTGCTGGCCGAGGCGTAGATTGCTCTTGCGGAACTTGCACCAGGCGATGTTGGCCTTGATGAAGGCGGCGCCGACGACGCCGCCGACGATGCCGAGGACGGAGAAGGGGATGAGCTCGATGTAGTTCCACTTCATGGCGTAGTCCACGTGGAACATGCTCGTCTGCTCCGAGCCGAACGGGTTCACGAAGCGCAGGATCAGCCGCGCCACCAGCGCGCAGAAGAACGACCGCCACAGCGTCTTCAGCGGGAAGTAGTAGGACGCCTCCTCCAGCGAGAACAGAACACCACCTAAGTTCACCCCATCACTACTGCTCTAGAGGACTCTTGGCTGGTGAGGGTCAACCGATGGGAGCTCCGAAGGCCACCGACACTCCGGCGGCGGCAGAGGCGGAAAGAATCTCGCGCTTCTTTGCCTCGTTCTTCCCGTACTTGGGAAAGAGGTAGGAGAAGATGTTGCCCACGCAGCAGGCCAGGTGGACCTGCACTCATTTCCCTGTCTTTGACATTTGGACCCCGATGAGTAGGGAAGGAACCATGGGGCCTTCCTTGCCGAGGCTGAGTCCGGAGGCGGCGGCGAGCATGAGGCCGACGCTCTTGATGACGAAGGTCCACTTGCCCAGGTAGCCGCGGATGATGAACCCGCTCAGGATGCACTTGATCTCCGGAATACCCGACCCGCACGCGTACGGGGCAAAGATCTGAGACCAGCCATTTGCTATCCTGTCCTTCCTCGCCCCTCAGAGTGTAGGCCAGGACCTTGACAAGCATGACAGCGAGGGAGGCGAGGGCGAGGGCCCAGGCGACGTAGAAGAGGCAGCCGACGAAGGAGCTGAGGGCGGCGGTGCCCTGCCCGATGCCCAGAGCCTCTGGCCAGCTGAACCAGGCCGGGCAGTCCTCGTAGGCGGAGCGCACGTCCGGGGAGCTCCAGCAGCACTGCTCCTTGTCCAGATAGAAGTTGTCCAGGCATATCCCGTCCTGCAGGCCAGGGAGGATGAAGGCTGGTGGTAGGAGGAGGAAGAGGATGACTTTGAGGTCGGACAGCCATCGGGTGCCGATGTCGATGACGCCGGCGATGCCGCCGGAGACGATGCCCACGACGAGGACGCACAGCCACCCAGAGCCCGCGTCCAGCACTGACTTAGCTTTGCCCAGCAGACTACCAGTTTTCCGCTTCACGATGTATCTAGAACAGAGCCAGGTGTCCTCGAAGGCTGTATCTGTGGAGGTAGATAGGGAGGTGTACTTGTGACGCAAGCGATCCCTGGCGAGGTCCCGTTGCCAGTCGATGGTGTGAAAGTCATCATACTGCCCGCTAATGAACTGCTCCTCCGGCTCTCCACTGGAGGAGCCATAGTTGATGGAGGCCGCTGCAGAATTACCTCTCCTGAATAGAAGGCAGGGACAAGAGTTAAAAAGCGGAACCGCTAGGTGCAGGAGCGAGATCGGGATTGTTGGAGGAGGTCTGGATCTCCTCAATGAAGCGCTCCTCGGGGTCCGTGGGGGAGCGAACGGAGCCTCCGTTCATATCCTTTACGAAGTCCTCTGGAAACCCAGGCACACTCTCGTCCCAAAGCCCCAATCAAGTGGGGCTACACGCTAGAGGAAGACGGGGAAATGGCTGAGGACAAAGGCGGCGCAAAGATTGAAAAGGCAAACATGCGCAGGGCTCTGATAGGAGCTGAAGAGGAGTGTAGGGAGGGGCAAGGACTGGAAGCGCTACATGGAGCGCTAACCTGCCGCTTTAAACAGCCTCCCGAAGCTCCCGTAGGCCGCCATCAGCCTACAAAGTCTTTTCGCCACCTACTTCTGCCCTCGCTACTGCCCTCCCGCTCACTCCTCTGGGATGCTAATCCCCCAGCCGGGGAGGATGAGAAAGGGAAAGCAGGGGATGTGGATGGGAAGGGCTGTCGGCAGGAGTCTTTTGTGTGCATGCGCT